>WEDG01009025.1:0-17956 GCA_017591395.1 Schistocephalus solidus | reverse complement strand
ACTGCACTACTGGATGGTGGCCTGCGCTAAGGAAAATATGGCGATCTCAGGAGCATTCGACAAGCATCAGAAGTCTGTAATGTAAACACCATGCCCTTCAAGCGAAAAAGAACCAAAGATCTATGGAACCGCCAGTCCCAAAGTGCTTTTACACAGAGCTAGGGCATGTAAAATATATAAAAGCTAAGCAAGGAACCTCAGGTGTTCTTAGAGATTAGTAAAGCTGAGAATACAGAAAGGATTATCAGCCAACGAGATCTCGGAGAGAACCAGTGTTCTGGGGAGACAGATGCAACTGCGATAAAGCGGTCAGGTCGTGAGGATGGATGAACAAAACCTGCCCAATCGATTATTCTACGGTGACTTCATTATTTGTGCCGGCAAATTACGTGATCAAAAAACGAAGATAAAGTAACACCCCGCACACCTGTCTCAACCATTCGATCATAGATTTCGACGATGTTCACCATCTGCCACAGAGCAAGCTGGCGTAAGGATGGTGACTTGTGTGGCAGACTTGCGCTGCATCTACTGCGCTCGCTCCTTCTCCTCAACCTGGACGCCGTGTCAGGACGACGTCAAGAAGACCGGAGGCGGGAGAGAACGCAGGAGGTCGAAGGGACCGGAACCACTCCTGGGTGAGCCACCACACCAGGCTGGAATCACACGCAGTGGGAGCCATGACAGCCTGACTATCAGCCCACCAGTCGAACACCAAAAAAATACACACTGACTGACTGCGCGGTTCGAGTTACCCCGTCAGTTGCCAACCTTCTAAGCCAGTGCATACGCGCTCCATGGTAACTTCAAGCGCGTCAGAAGCCGTCGACCCCACTCTGTGGCTCCAATACCAGGCCCACAGCCATTGTTTTAGCCGGTTAGTTGTCTGGTGAAGGAAATAGGTGCATCGCCTCTTTCCCTACAACTTGCAAATCAATCCTGAGACCAAGGTGTTCCACACAAGGAAGCGCCACTGGAGTGCGCATGGAAGCGGTCAGTTTTGAACGCAGCCAGTTAGTCACGGCCGAGGCGAAAAGAGCGTGCGTTGAAACTCGAGGGCCGTGCATGCACGACCTCAATACTCAAGCGCTTCCATTCTGCCAACATTGTCACGGAAAATTTTGGGCACGGACTTACTTAGATGAGCATTTGTGCACTCCAAGGGAAGTTCAGAATGCCTACTGCACTTTCCACATCCCAAATTAATACCATAACCAGGAGCATAATCAGTGAAAACAATCTTGCCATTCTGCCCGCAGTTGTTACAAACCCTTTCCATTGGGAGCATAATGTCGAATCCTGCATCGGCCACTGACGCACGCCGTATCTGCGCAGACTGCGTCAGGAAAGGGGGGCCTATTCAGTTGCGTGCACGTTCACGAATACCCAAGATAGAGCAGTACAGCACTGGCCTCTTTGTAACACTTGCACAAACAAGTCGTACCTAGGCTACACGTGTCTCTGGCAAATCATTTGTATATAAATTGTAAATAAATACAACATCACACCACCCATGCAAGGACAGTGTGATGAAACTTGACGGCATAGTTATGACAAGCAACGAGTCGGGTGTGAGATGGGTGCAGCTTAAGAATGACTGATTCGATGGAAGGAATATAACCCCATGGCAACTCGGTGCTATCAGGCATAGGCTGCAAATGTGGCCTTTTAGACCTGAGAATGATTCTGAGGGAAGTTTAGGTAGTTTGGAGGAGAGAAGAGGAAGTGTGTGGTCCACGTAGCCGGGTTCAACAACTCTACTTTTTTTGCGTTCGTGCTCAGCTCCAGTCGTCTTAGCCTTATCTTGTAATTGATGGTGCGGGAGGAGAGATAGAGTTATATGCGACATAGACATGCTTTTATATAACAAATTCACGCCGTATTTATTGCTAGCTCCACCTCGTTGAATATTGATGGACCTTGGCACTCTTATCAGCTGAACTATCTTCTGCTCGAACTTTTCTGGATTAAGACTTTTGCCTCCATCCAGTTTATCACATTGGTTAGTTATTTGCGAACGTCTTTTAGTAACAAAGCAAATAAAGCAATGAAGGCATTCTGCTGTGACATGATGGTGAAGTTTTCACTGGCCAGGTCTCCAGCCTACACACTGCAATACTGCATAATTATTCATTGTCACTGCGTCTCGCTAAAACCCACTAAGTGGTTGTATGGTATGTTGGAGAAATAATGGACAAACACATATCCTAACAGCTGACAGCCTCAGTTGGATTTGAACCCGCGAAAGATATGGCAAGTTTTCACTGCAGCTAAACGTTCTGCTACAAAATCTGGACGGAGAAGTTCAATTGGTGGTATTCGGGGTGTTTATGCTAATGAGCTTGAACTCCAGTTCAAACTGTCAACTAAACAGACAACTACTTCCAAGTGTCGACTCTTTTGCTGTGCTCACACCAGTGCAACTGCCGACTTCTCCTCTCACTTAAATTTCAGTTACCCATATCCGCTTTCTCCCCGGTACGTTATTTATTTCTGAAGACCCGTTTACTGTAGCATTTTTTAAAGCTTATACATTCTCGGATATTTCTCAGAATTTTCATCCGCTCCATTAAAGTCAGGGGAAAATTGGAATAACAGACTGCCATATTTATTGCGGAGCCTAAACTGACCCCCACTCCTCGGAAGCAAAGGGGACTGTTCGTTTTGGAAAAGCGTGGCAGGAATTCGTTCTGCGTTGACACAGCACCCTGGAAAAGCTGTTTGGTTTGTATTATGCCTTCGGCGATTCTGCTTTAAAGCAAACCAACTGCCACATTCACTCGTTTTTCAGTTATCCAGCAAATGCCGAGTGAATCATTTTAAATTTATCTACTTAAATACCGAATGGTTCGCCAGTTCAGGCTAAAATCCACGCTGTTAGTTTTAGTGTTTATATGGGGTCGTTGTTGCTCTTTACCGTGCGACCGAGAGAGAGAGTACGCTTTATTCGGAAAGTAAAATTTCAAAACTTTCAGCAAAAAATGTCCTCCATTCATCGTGGATAAGGTTGGGTACACAAACCACACAACACTGGAAGATCACAAACGAATGGCTGAAGACAGGTTATCAAACTGATTGTGATTAGGGTTTCAATAATCGGCAAATTCCTATCCGATCATGATCTCTTGTAGAAGGAGAACAGAATAAAATATAGTTTTGTATTATACATCCTATTGTAGAAATAAATAATCATGCATTGCATGAATAAGCATTCATATTAATGCCCTTGATATTTCCTAGGAACTTATTGTGACGGATGTTTTGAGACGGAAGTTCTGGACTTAGAAAGGATGAACGGGTCCGTGGCAATCCTCATTGTAGTACTTCTATTTTCTTTGATTACGCCGGCACTGTCACCTACCAGATATTGGGTAAAATACGAAAATGGTTTATCGTTTTAAAAATATGGGATATAATTTTTAGACAGTGGTCATATAGAGTTGGGATAACTGTCCAAAACTTAAAGTCAGTAAAGTGAATTTTACGTAATTTGAGTATGTTTCTGTGGTTTGAGTTACCATACTGACAGCACATGTACTAACTAAAATCCTGGACAAGTGCTTCTCTCATATGTTGACCCTGTTCCTGGCAGGCCTGAGACTATACGATGTCATGCTGAATGATTTGCTCCATGTTTGAGGATTAATTTCCAAAGAGATCAAAAAGCTGAAATGTGAAAAACGAAACCATCTACCAGAAAGCACACGGAGAAGACTGGAGGACCCACTGGTGAGCCGAGACCCTCGTAACCGTGTCATACAGCAACATAATATCAGCAAAACACGTTTCTGGGCTTTTAACTACAAAGAGCACCTGGCGAAATGGTTTAGATTGTTGAACTTCTAATCAACAGGTTGCGGGTTCGCGCCGTGGTTTGGATCCGGCTGGCTGATAATGGTTAATAAGCCAGAAATGGCCATTCTCGTTCGTCCTACTTTTGCCTATAATGTCATTCTGCATATATCACTGTAAGTGAGCGCAATCTTAGCATGGTTAATATTCCCGATCAAAACTGGCAACACAACGAGCTCGTTGCACATTGGGCATAGTGTAGGACTTCTACCCAACAGGTCTCGAGTTCGAGCCCCGGGCGCCGCAACCCCTTGAGTTGGTGTGACTGCCTGTATAAGCCAGAAAGGGCCACTCCATAATCCCTTGTCTTTGTCGGTCATCTTATTCTGCCGTCCGGCTGCTGGCGGGGCTCGAGAGTGAGCCCCAAGGCACAACGGACGAGTGAGTCCTGTTACCGATCGGTGAGCTCCTACTTACCATTGCTCATGTTGTTGACAGTTACCGTTTTCGGCTGATATGCATTTGTTTTGACCCTTCAGTGTCATCTGGTTTGCGGATCCATTTTTATCCAAGGTGAAAGGAAGACCTTTTGGTCTGATCATTTGTAATAACACTTTAAAAAGGAAGCATTATATATAAACATCTGACACCCATATTTAAAAGCAGTTTCTTTTTAAGGCTACTTAGAATCGAAAAATTCCTTCACAGGCGAAGAAGATGTGAAAGCTGAATAAAAAACATTGAGTGGATTTCGCACAACATTCCTTCACTTTAAGGTGTCCTTTACACTTCAAAAGGGAAAAATATTTTTATGCATGGTGAAAATCAAACTCCACTTGTTAAGTGACCAGAGGTTTATTTTTAGGAAAGAGTGGCTTCAGAAACTACCATAAAAGTTTTCTTCTCTGTTACTGCTTTCTGGCAATAAAAATCTGTTTAAAAGATTAAAAAAACGATTCAATTATCCTATTGCCTAGTAAAAAATGCGTATATTTAAAATTTTTAAACCGAAATTTCCTAAATGCCCGGAAATTCCTTGACTTGCAAACGAATTGGTTTTGAATCTTAAAAAGTCTCTTCAGCATTATTTGTTGTTAAACAGTTTTGTTCAGTGTGCCTTGCAGAGTGCTGTTCTGGGCCAAAGCCGACAACCTCACGACGATCCTGGGTGAGAAGGAGAAAGAATAAGAATAGCACGACCTCCTAAACAATCCCCCATCACTGGTGGCGGGCTGGTTACAACTAGAAAAACTCCTGCAGTTCTGCAGGACTTTGGCTAAGGAAAATTAGCTCAGAGAATGAACATGAATTGAGCCAGCGGCAGGTCCGAACGCACGGTAGTGACCGCATAAGTCACTCAGATAAACCGTAATATGCAGTGTCTGATAGGACGCGTCATCTGTGTATCGCTGGAACAGATTACGCAGATACAAGTTTTCTCGTGTCTAAAAGTACATGGAAACTGGAGGCGCACCTGAACGAAATTTAATCAGCCGATGAAATCGTACACTGCTTTTAATGCACTGCAAGTAGCATTAAACGTTAGACGGAAGCGAAAGTTTGCATGGCATGAATTGCTTTTGCGGTGCCAGTTCACGCTTATCATGGTCGAAAACTTTGCAACTTCCGGCCCACGGTGGAGATAGGGCTACCGTTTAGCGGCTGATAAACTAGGACTTCTCTTGCGTTTTTGTTAATAGCAATTTGAAGGGAACAATTGAATGGGCAAAACTTAACAGTAAAAGTCTTGGCTCCTAAAAATATTTGTTCAGTATCTAGGGCATGAATGGCTACTGTGAAAGGTTGCATCTTCGAAATTATTTCAAATTGGCCGTCGGACCGTCGATTCCGATGATGTTGATGACATCACGACTTGTGTCTGGTGTCAGGACAAATTCAGGAAGCTCAGAGGCCGACTCGGGCATATGTACTTTGCGCGGCGTGATCCTGCACCCAAGCATGTCACAATAGCCCCTGTAGGGCACGGCTTCCTATTCCCAAAAAGGCATGCCTTGCACTCATCTGACCGTGTCATTCGTCCAGCGCGCCTGTCAAATGACTTATTTTAGGGACACATTGTCACTTAGTGTTCATACATCCGTGTAGAAGAGAATTTCCTGCCCGACAGGCAGCACACGTTTTGTTACAGGCATCTTTCTTTTTTATAAATGCATCCTACCCCACCATCAGTGGGTATAATTTGGCATGAGCAGTATACTCATCAATCTGTGAGACATGTGTACGTCGCGTTTTCCGAGGTCTCCTCCAACGAGGTCGAGCGCCTTCTGAATGCAAGCAATGGTTCTAAAAGCTTGTCGGTGTAGGCACCTAGTGCTAACTAATGGTTTATTTTTGACTTTTAATTTTTGAGTATTTACTTTTGAAATATCGTGGAAACGCATTTCGAGAAAACTTTCATAAAATTAGTTTAATTTTGTGCGACCTTTGGTAATTGAGTCGAACGCTCTATCCCAGGTGTGCCACACTTGGGATTGGGTATGACTGGCTGATGACGGCTAATAAGCCAGAAATTGCCATTCCGGTCTCCCTTGTCTTTGTCGGTTTCACATTATCAACATATGCTACATGTCGCTATGCGACCGCCTGTGAGGACTCTAGTCTGAGTTCCAGGGCACAACGGAAAATAAATGTTCCTTAAGAAGATCGGTGAGCCACACACTATCATCATATTCCCGATCGCAACCGACAAAGCAATGAGCCTGTGGCTCCATGGTAGAGCGTTCGACTCAATTACTAAAGGTCGCGGGTTCGAATCAGGTGTTCCACACTTGGGATTGGGTATGATTAGCTGATGACGGCTAATAAGCCAGAAATAGCCATTCCGATCTCCCTTGTCTTTGTCGGTTCCACATTATCAACATATGCTACACGTCGCAATGCGACCGCCTGTGAGTGCTCTAGTCTGAGTTCCAGGGCACAACGGAACATAAATGTTCATTAAACAGATCGGTGAGCCACACTATCATCATATTCCCGATCGCAACCGACAAAGCAACGAGCCCGTGGCTTAATGGTAGAGCGTTCGACCCAATAAGCAAAGGTCGCGGGTTCAAATCCCAGGTCTGCCACACTAAGGATTGGGTATGATTGGTTGATGACGGCTAATAAGCCAGAAATGGCCATTCCGGTCTCCCCTTGTCTTTGTCGGTGGTTCCACATTATCAACATATGCTACACGTCGCTATGCGAGTGACCGCCTGTGAGGGCTTTTAGTCTGAGTTCCATAACGGAACATAAATGTTCCTTAAGCAGATCGGTGAACCACACACTTTCATCATCATATATTCTTGATCGCAACCGAAAGCAACGAGCACGTGGCTCAATGAGCGTCTGACCCACTACTGTGTTGTTGTGGGTCTGAATCCCAGGTGTGCCACCCTTGGGATTGGGTATGACTGGCTGATGACGGCTAATAAGCTTATAAGCTAATATCTAAGCTAATATATATATCCGTATAGGATGCTTGCGTCAGTAATGCTGCGGAGCGTTTCCAGTTAATCCCTGATAGCGACATCAGGTATCTTATCTGTTAAATATAGCCCAAAATTTACGAGTAACCACTGTGGGTCCAAAACTTTTGTATGTATTATATGCTTTCAAAAAGGAAGCGAGAGGTATCGTAGAATGTCTTTCTGATGAACTGTCAACCAAAATTCTGAAACGTGTTTTCAATGCAGAAAGGGTAATTAAGTATAGTTTTAGTATAGTAGTAATTTATAACTTGGCATATTTCTTATCCTTAAATCTAATTCCATGACATTTTATTAATTATAGGGTGCCAGCTTTTGAACGAACCTCTGCCAAATCTCCTGTAAAAACTAAAGTGCAAAAAACGTCTACTAAAGTAGCATATTTTTTCTAAATAATTTTCAAAAGCAGTTTTAATTCAAAGATAATTTAAAGAAAATATGCATGAAAAGATCTTTATCGTATTATTTTAGTAGTAAATGACGTCTTATTCGAAAGTTCATACTTCGAGAGAGCGAATCTTGTGGTTTTAATAAAGTGTTTACTGATGAGATGCTTTTCAGAGCGTGAAATGGCCATCTGAATTGCCCATTTATCCGTGTTTTTGATAACGTGATCCACATCCAACAGATAATTAAATGAGCTATTTGTGACGTTTTTCTCATACCGCAGCGAAATGCGTGATACTTATAACATGGACTGTATACAATATGTGCTTTAAAACCCTAAATGTATGTTTAATGACAGGCCAGGGTCAAAATTATTCGAAATTTTAAAAGGATCCACCAAACCATCACTGCCGCTTAACCAGTTGTCCTCACCACCACACACTCCTATTCACACGACTCTCTAGTAGGAAAAAATGAAGATTATTGATCGCATTTCTTAGCTTTTTCCCCGTTCATATAGAAATGTACTGGCCTTATGATAATTTATCTAAAGCACGCGTATGCTCGCCAACTAGTTTTCTGACCCATTTTATGGGAATTTACGCAACTCTAAATTTTAAAACATTGTTTTGAATCCAACAGATACACTTTTTTGCATAAAACATGCAAGAAAGACGTATGCTGCTACCAAAGGAATTAAAAAACGATATTTCATGCATATTTCCCTTAAAATACATTTAAATTTATTACGGCGGTGAAAACATTTTGGGAAAAATGCATTCAACTTAAGAAGTCCTTATTTTAGTGTTGTTTTTGCAGGCGAGCCTAAAGAGGCTCATTCAAAAACTGGCATCCTGGCATGAATGAGAAATCTTGCCCTAAGGTTGTACGATATTAAGTTTTTACATCTATACTTCAATGTTCTAGGCAAATCGAAAACGTGTTGCAGACGTTTGATTGACATTTCTTGAAGCAGGCAATCTACTGTAGGTGAGTTAGTCATGGCGGGCTTTCCAAATCAGAAGCTGAGACGGAACTTTTTGTGACCATCTTGGACAGGGAGCGTGCAAACAACTGAGAAGACCATGTGTTGTGGGTGGGCAGCATGCCTGGCATTGGCCAATAAGCGAACCCCAAAGGGTTATTCGGTTTCTGGTTAGAGGAAGGAGGCTCGATCGCCAGAATATTAATTGTTTTGCATTTGGTCTGTAGCCCCTTAACCGATCCAACAACAGATGAAGGTAGCGGACGTAAAATAGGTGCGGGATTTAGATTTTATCGTTTTTACCCGGTGCAAGTCACTAAAAGACAGCAATTCCTTTTTCGCGCGGTTACGCGTACTTGTTGGGATAACGACTTTGTTAAGCAATCCGAGTCGCCAGCTGCAACGATTTCATCACAGGTCGCAGAACGAATGCTTACAAATTGGCCTCAATGCTATTATCACTGGTAGAATATGTCGCGCTGAGCAAAGGACTGATTGCTCTGCTCAGACAGTCATGGCACTGAATAGGTCGAGGAAGTTAACTACATTTGTTGATCGAATATGGACCTTCGCTGATGAACAGTCACTAATTGCTTGCGGAACTCACTTGTCACATTTTGCCTTGGGACTCAAACTCTCGAGCCCCTCCAGTAGTAAAGACAGATTAATAATGCCGACAAAGACATGGGAGACTTGAATGGCCATTTCTGACTCATAAGCCGTCATCAGCCAGTCATGCCCAACCCGAGCTAGTGCCCAACTTGCAGCTAGAGCCCATGCAACCATAAATCAAGCAGATTGAGACTCACAACATTGTCACTCGAGCGAAAAATGCAGTCCAGGCACATGCATAAATTGTGACGAGTGAACGAGTGAAGGCTTGCAATATGACGCCACACTTCCCCAATGTTGGGGCGTCCGCGTCCAGAGTAATAATCAGTTCCACCGATACGGTTAGTATAATTGCAATTCTAACATCTCTGGTAAACAATTCTAGACGTATCCTGATGCGGAAGAGGGTTTTACAATCTCATTACCTGGCACCTTATTGTTGCTTTCGGTCTATGCACGACCGCAGATCTGAGGTGCGTGAAAAGATAGCTGACGGTTTCCCACTAGTAGTGAGGTCAGGAGAACTCGCCGAAAAATTTGGGGCAGATGTGGTTTGGTCGCTTTTTCGGTTTACACACATGAATGAGCACCCGTTTAACCTTTAGCAGGTAAACACCAGTCTCCCTATTAAATGTGGTGCGTGTCAGTGCACCGGAAACGCACGTGTATGAAAATGCTTTCATGGCTGATTCGGTGATTTCATTAAAGTTCAGTACTTGCGCAGTCTTACCGCATTATTTTTTGGGTCACCACTATTTTTGCCAAGAAGGAGAACATCAAGGACATTGGACAGAGCAGTCAACCTTCAGAAGGCCAAAAAGCATACTGGAGGAGCACCAGTTTTATGACTTATGCGAAACCAACCCCGTTAAAATGCCGACAAGGGAAATTAATGCGACACTATTGACATTGGAAAACTCGGGGGCAATAACGCCGACCGACCGACGCATGGCGAGCCCAACAAACGGCCTTGACCCGGTCATATAGCCTCCCCACTGCGCAAAACAACGGCGCTACTTTCCGATACGTCGCATCGCTCAAAGACTTTTTAACATACGAACTGGCAAAGTGGTTTTTTTGGCGTCTCGAAATTCTGAGCGCTGATTAGGACACCACTGATTTTCGACAGCACATTTCTTGGAGAAGCTTAGAGGGTTAAGCTTTCTGCCGAGTAATGTCACGTCTTCCATTACATCTATCCCACGGAATCTGGCAGTTGAACTACTCTTATTAAGTAAATACAATGAAGCAGAGATTCGCCTCAGATACGCCCAAGTCAGTCAGCTCCTGAAATTCTCTCTCAGGACGTACTTCACGTTTGATGGAACAATATACCAGCGGGTCAAGGGAACACATCTGGGTACGCCGATTTATGGACTCATAGCCAAGGTGGTCGTATAATATTTAGAGTCGCTGGTCTTTCAACACCACAAACAAAAATTCTGTGCTCGGTATGCGAATGATGCATTTGTCGTCATCTAACGGGATCAAATGCTCACGTCCAAGAAACTTCTTAACAGCGTCTTCTCTAACATACCGTTTACGCGATGGCGGAGGAGAAAATAACCACTGGCCTTCCTCAGGGTCTGCTACTGCTACAACGATTATGTTTTACTAAAGAATAAAGTGTTCAGGAAAGCGGCAAATACGATGCAAGTACTGACCATCAACAGTAACCATCCAATAAGCTGCAAACACAGTTATGTAAGGGTGTGTATCGATGTGTTGAGGCGCATTGCAGTAAACCAGACAATGTTGCGAATTGCAATTTATTCGATGGATTTTCAAAGCAAACGAAACCAGTCAAAAATGCGAACAATTCCGAGCGTCAAAAAGTATCAGAGGCTGTCGGCCACCTTCCCACATCGCTATGAGTTGGGGTATCACACAGACCGAAGGCAACCATTCAGCGTCTTGTTATGAGGCTAAAGGGCCCATATCCACGGCAAGAAACATATGGAGTTGTTAAACAGATATGGTAAAAGTTTGGAAAAAGCAATTACGTCATAAAAACTGGAAGACTAATCTGGACGTGAATTGTCGAACACCCAAAAACAATGCGGACAATTGATGCTTATTCTTAGGTTGCCGCTCATTTGACGAGACTCGGCTACACATTCATGTTCGATGAGGCCAAAGTTCGTGCGAGAGGTGACAGGTGCGTGAGCCATGGTTGAAGGGCCCCCAGTCTAGTAAAATGTGAAATGACCTCCCTAGCGCATTATTAGTGCTGAGACTTAGTGTGCCCAAGCGAACAAATTTTGCAACGCAAATGCTTGTTAGCTTATTGCCCGAACAATCAGCATGCCATCCTCAAATACGGATAAGGAAATTTCAGCAGATAACTATCCAGATGCCGGCAATCAAGCAATGAGCGCCCAAGAGTGAAATCAACCTCGATGAACGGAGAGCCGTTACTTTTAATAGGTGTACACAGCTCCGTGTGTATGGATTATCCGTATATGATGCTGTCTCTAAAGATGGGTTCGAATGGGAACCCGAAACGTCAGGCGAATGAAGTTCTTGCCACAGCGATTGCATCTTCTTCTTATCTACATTAAGGATGGACATCTGGTCCTCCTCCTTCTCTAGCTTCTTCTTCTTTTACTACTTCTTTTACTACTTCTTTTATTCTTTTTCCTTTTTATTTCCATCTATAGCATAAGTATTATATCTGAGAAGATAACCTTCAGATGCCCTTCGAAATTCAGAATTTGATGTTAGAAATGTATAAACAAATATACCTCCGTTACCATTTTCCCTTGCTGTCTCTCTAGAATATTTTGCATAAATCCAAAATGGCAGGTTAATAGATTTCTCATTCCAATGGCCTACTCGCCATCTTATCCACAACTTCTTGTAAATAGTCTTTTCGCCTGAATCTCCGCAGTATGTTGTCATACTAGGGACCCAGTCACGCGTAACGCAGGCATTAAATTGACAGGGTTTTCACAGTGGAATAAAAATATATTCTCCATTTACGAGCAATACTCTTGTGCGGTTGAAACTTTCATTGTTTCAAGTGTTCAATCAGAACAACTGCAGGATCACTTGTGTCCTAGGTTTGGAGACTTTTCTCGGGTTCTGACGGCATCCTGGCTTCCAAGGGGCGAAAGTATCGGGCTATGGGAGAGCAAGGAAACTTACAAACACAGCTGGCAAACGAAGAAAGTGCAGTTTTAACGTCTGAAGAGCCCCAAACCACCGCAGGCATACCACCTGATCATTAAGAGGTGAATAGCCACCCCATTCCCCATGTAGCTATGCGCTGCACTAATACGGTACTTAAACGTGAGTGCGTGCGCACGAGAAACACTCGCAGAGCCTGCGACATTTACGTTTCCACGCTCGCACGCCTGCTTGCACACAGTAGGCACAACCCCGTCAGGTTTGGAAATTTTCGGAGGCAATGGGCCCGTTTTGCTTGGTCAGAAAACCCTTCCTCCCTCCCTCCCTCCCCCACGCGCCTCCCGGTCCAGTGATTCACAGTCGCTCTCTGCCCGTCTCCCCTCCTTCTCCTCCTCCTCCTCCTTCTCCGACTCACCCCCCGCCCCGTGAACACATCCCTCTACCCCCTTTCCTCCACCGTCTGCGCCGGACCCCGCACACGTCTTGGCAGCAGCAAACAAATGATGACAATAATCATACTGCTGATGTGGCCGAGCTACTGCTAATAAAGATGTTTCACGCCCATTCGAAGGCTGTCGTCTAAGCGGGTGGTCCGATGGCTGACGTGTCAAAGTCCACTTTTTCTTTCCTTCTCTAGCTTTCCCCCCACCCTCTGCGCCTCGTTCCCCCGACTTTTCCGTTTTCTGCCTCCGAGAGGGGGAGCAAGACTCGCATTAAAGAGAGGCGCGTATGGACATGTGCCAGCGACCCATCCTTGTCTTGGGACTTGTATACATACGCACACAGGCTATTCGCGCGTGCACACAACCAAGCACACAAAATATGTGCACGTACCACACACGCAGATGGCACGAGGCGTCCGCTGCGGGAGCGGCAGACATGGAACGGAGGCAGTAGAGGGGCACGAGATGGCGAAAGAACTGCACACATTCCCCGATCTTCCTAGAGGACCACCACGAGAGCTGCACCGCCGCCGCCTTCGTCGTTCGGCCTGTCCGCCCTCCCCACCCTTAAGCCACTAGGCGTTTTGGAGGCGTCTCTCTCTCTCTCTCGCTCTTGCTCTTTTACATTCGCGAGGACGCACATGGAAACCTGACGGCATTAGGACAGTTGGCCTTTTTCTGTCATTTTCAGTGAGATTTGCACTCGTCTTCTTCTTCTCTCCGTCTCTTGATCGCGTAAAAACGTACGACGTTCGTAAGTACTGCTCTCTACCAGGCAGGGACCACCACCGAAGTAGCATATTCGGCTGAGTGCGGGTGCGTGCACCCACACGTGTTAACTGCCTTCCCTCCTTCTCCACTCCCAAATGCTTCTCAATGTAGTATCCCTACTACTCTTGTCGTACACTTTGTTGCTCGCCCCCGCACACAAATACTGACAGAAATGCGTGTCTGATGCGGTTCAGAAGCACAGGGCGGAAACTTGGGAAACCCATTACCTCCCACGACGTTTCGGAGGCGAGGGCGCAGAGAGGGGGTGTTTAGAGCAGCCACCATCGTCAGCTGTACGCACGCACAGCCTATAAACATTAGTGTGTTGGGATGTGCGGCGGGAAATATGCGGGGTAAAGTTGAGTGCAACTGAGCCCTACGAGTGACCTGAAAAATACTTTCATGTTTCCCGAGGGCTATACGGTCCTGTCAGGCCGCTTATGACTGTGCATGCCCATCTCTGGGTGAACACGTCTATCTCGTAATGTAAACAAATCATACAAGAGGCGGGGGGACTAGTAGTCCAGTACAGACACAGCACAAACGAATGGGTTTCAGAAAGTCTTAATCATGGTAGGGTGCTGGGGGGCCGGAATGTTTTTCAAGGAAGCACATTTACGACCAAGGGGGTGCACAACTGGCAGCAGACATTCGAGCTGCGGTAGGTCAGGTATGTATACGGCATTCAGAGTACCAGGTGTGTTTCGGGGAAAATAGATGGGTCCAAATAAAAAATCGCACTATGTTCTGTCACCACATTCTTCGCCCTTGTTCGAAATCTCCTTGTACAAAGTTGTCCAAATCGCCGTCTCCGTATTCATACATATCCTCATCGTCTGTGACCACTCAAATCTCAGCGTTCAAACGATATTTTTGCTCAATCTCATCCCCGTCGTCATCAAAAACATGATCATCATCATCAAAATGATCACCACCACCACCTGCATCATTATCGTGGGTTTGGGCGATGGTGGGTGGTGGGGACAGTGGTCATGGGTGCTTGAGGCGTGGATTGGGAGGTCGGGTAGCCAATGGGTGAGGCCAAGCGTTTGGGTTTGGGATTCGTGGGCCAGGTGGGTTGCAGTTGTGTGAGGTTGGTGGGTTTGTTGAGTGGTTTGAAAGTGGTGGATGATGGGTGGGGTGGATGGTGGGTGGGTGGTGAGTGGTGGTGGTGGAGTGGGTGGGTGGGTGGTGGTGGGTGGGTGGTGGGTGGGTGGTGGTGGGTGGGTGGTGGTGGTGGTGGTGGTGGTGGTGGTGGGTGGTGGTGGTGGGTGGTGGGTGGTGGTGGGTGGTGGTGGTGGGTGGTGGGTGGTGGTGGTGGTGGGTGGTGGTGGTGAGGTGGTGGTGGTGGTGGTGGGTGGTGGTGGTGGTGGGTGGTGGTGGTGGTGGGTGGTGGGTGGTGGTGGGTGGTGGTGGTGGTGGTGGTGGTGGTGGGTGGTGGGTGGTGGTGGGTGGTGGTGGGTGGTGGTGGGTGGTGGTGGTGGTGGTGGGTGGTGGGTGGTGGTGGTGGTGGGTGGGTGGTGGTGGTGGTGGTGGTGAGGTGGGTGGTGGTGGTGGTGGTGGTGGTGGTGGGTGGTGGTGGTGGTGGTGAGGTGAGGTGAGGTGGTGGGTGGTGGGTGAGTGGTGAGTGGTGGTGGTGGTGGTGAGTGGTGGTGAGTGGTGAGTGGTGGTGAGGTGGTGAGTGGTGGTGAGGTGGTGGTGAGGTGGTGGTGAGGTGGTGGTGAGTGGTGGTGGGTGGTGGTGAGGTGAGTGGTGGTGGTGGTGGTGGTGGTGGTGAGGTGGGTGGTGGTGGTGAGGTGGTGGTGGTGAGGTGAGGTGGTGGTGAGGTGAGGTGGTGGTGGTGAGTGAGTGGTGGTGAGTGGTGGTGAGGTGGTGAGTGAGTGGTGGTGGGTGAGTGGTGGTGAGGTGGTGAGGTGGTGGTGAGTGAGTGGTGAGTGGTGAGTGGTGGTGAGTGAGTGGTGGTGAGTGGTGGTGGTGAGTAGGTGGTGGTGAGGTGGTGGTGGTGAAAGGTAGGTGAGTGGTGAAGTGAGTGAGTGAGGTGGTGGTGGTGAGGTGAGATGTGAGTGGTAAGGTGAGTAGGTGGTGAGTGTGAGGTGGTGGTGAGGTGGTGGTAGTGAAGTGAGAGTGATTTGGTAGAAGTAAGGTGACATTGGTAGGCCAAAATTGAAAGTGAGGTGGTGGTACAGCCAAGGTGAGTAAGTGGTGGTTGACAGTAAGGTAGGTAAAGGTGGTGCAGGTAGGTGGTGGTGGTAAGTGCCAGGTGGTGGTGGTGGTGGTGGTGGAAACAGTGACTGGTGGTGGTACAGTTAGTAAGTGGTAGTAGCCAAATTAGTATGGTGAGTACCAGTAGGCAAGTGGTAAGTAGTGAAGTAGGTACAGTTAGGCAGGTATTGAAGTAGGTAAAGTGGTAAGGTGGTAAGAGTGGTGGTAAGGCGAAATTGGTGGTGAGTAGGCAGGTGAAGTGAGTGGCCAAGCCCAGGTAGGTAAGGTGAGTGAGGTGAGGTAGGTAGGCCATAGGTAAGGTGAGGTGGTAGTGAGAAGTGGCCAAGTGGTAAGGTAAGGTGGTGAGGTAGTGGTGGTGAAGTGAAGTGGTGAGGTAGTGGTAGAGGTGGTGGTGGTTGAGGTGGTGGTAAGGTAGGTGGTAGTAGTGGTGGTGGTGGTGGTAAGTGGTGAGTGAAATTGAGCAGGTAAGGTAGTAAGTGGTAGGTGGTGAGATTGGTAGGTGAGTGAGATTGAGTGGTAGAGTAGGTAGTGGTGGTGGGCAAAATCGAAGTGGTGGTGGTAAAGAGTGAGGACATTGAGAGTGAAGTGAGAGTGAGGTAGGCCAAAGTAGTAAGTGCAAGTAGTGAAGTGGTAGTAGGTGAAATTGAGTAAGCCAAGTGGTGAGTGGTGAAAATTGGTGGTGGAAAGCATTATAGTGCAGTGGTAAGCGAGTAGTGAAGTGAGTAGTGAAGTGGTGCACGTGGTAAGGTGAGCAAGTAGTGGTAAGCCATTGAAAGTGAGCAGGTGGCATGGTGGGCATGGTGGTGGCGATTAGTGAACGTAATTAGCTAAAGTGAGAGTGAAGTAAGGGTAGCAAAATTAGTAGGCATTAGTAAGTGCCAGTAAGTGAAGTGGTAAGTGGTAAATTGAGTTAGTGGGCATTAGTGAGTAGTGGCTAGATGAAGCACTGAAAGTGAGTAGTAGAAATTATAATGCCAAAGTGGATTGAAGTGGTGACGTGAGTAGTAGTAGGTAATTGAGTAGTGGCTGAAATTGAAGTAGTAGTGAGAGTAAGGCATTAGTGAGTGGGCATGGTGTGGTGAAATTGGAAATTAGAGTGAACGTGGTAGTGAGGTACTTGGCGCAGGGTATAGTGACGTGTGTAAGTAAGGTAGTGAAGTGAGTGGTGGTGGTGGTGGTGAAGTGGTGGTGGTGGAAATTAGTAGTGGTAGGTAGGCATGGTGAAATTGAAAGTGGTAAAGTGGTAGTAAGTGGTGGTGCAGGTAGTGGTAATTAGTAGGTGGTAAGGTGAGTGAGGTAAGTTAATTGGTAAGTGAAGTGGTGGCATTAGTGGTGGTAAAGTGGCCAGATTGGTGGTAGGCAGTGGTAGTAGATTAATTGGTAATTGAAATTGGCCAAGTGGTGGTAAGTAGTAGGTGGTAAGTGGTAGTAAGTACGTGGTTAATTGAGTAGCCAGGTGGTAGTAGTAGTGGCAAAGTGATGGTAGGCTGAGAGTGAAGTGGCATGGTAGTGAGGCTAGGTGGTGGTAGTAGGTGGTAAGGTAAGCCAATTGGTGGCCAGTGAGTAGTAGTGGCCAATTGGTAAGTGGTAATGAAGTAGGTAATTGGTGGTGGTAGGTAGGACATTGGCCAAAATTGGTAAGGTGGTGAGGTAGGTGGTGGTGGTAAGTGGTAGTGGTGGGCCAGTGCCAAGTGGTGGTGGTGGTGAAATTGTTAATTGGTAAGGTGGTAGGTAGCATTGGTAGGTGAGAGTGGTGGTGGTGAAGTGGTGAGTGGTAAGTGGTAGTAAGATTGGTGAGAGTGAGGTAGGTAGGCAAATTGGTAAGGTGGTAAGGTAATTGAAAGTAATTGGTATGGTGGTGGTGGTGGTGGTGAGTGAAATTGGTAGTGAGGTAAGGTAGAGTGGTGCCATTGAGTGCATTGAGTAAAATTGGCATTAATTGAAGTAATTGGTGAGTAGGTAGTGAGAGTGGCATTGGTGGTAAATTAGTGGTGGTGGTGTTTGGTAATTGAAATTGAAATTAAATGAAATTAGTAGTAGTAGTGGTGGTAGTAGTAATTGAGTAGTGGTAAGGTAGTAGTAGTGGTAGTGAAGTAGTAGTATTAATTAATTAGTAGTAGTAG
>WEDG01009021.1:0-30036 GCA_017591395.1 Schistocephalus solidus | reverse complement strand
CATATAGATAATACGCCTGCTTTGCATACAATATCCGCTTGAACACGGTGATACACTTGATTCCGTTCTATTTTCGCTTCGTGGATACTTTGCATGTACAACAGCACACGATATACATAGGACATAAGGGCTTTTTTAACATTCAGTGATGTACTAAAATTACCGTAAACGTTTTACATTTAAGTCGAGCAAATGTATCTTAATATGAAATTTTTAAAAGCACAACTTAGTAACTTACGTTATAAAACATCTCCAGACCGCTGTATTACCAAACTCAGTATCAGCAGATTTTAGGACAATAAGTCAGTCTTACAAGTCAAAGGGATAGGCTGACACACACTAGGTAGACATATGACGTCAAAGCATCCATAATAAGTTCATCAAAGTCCCCACTAATAACGCTTAAACACTATTTTTTCTTACAAATATTGCCTATTTGAGTATGAATCAAACACTGACACCTTCTCAAGTCTTTGCGAAAAGCCTAACAATGTTTAACATATGGCTTAAAAGTAAACGGGGCCAGGCCCCTTCTGAGCTCCCACTATTGAAGGGGCCATGTACTGGTAGGGGGAGCTCCACGCCGAATGAGCATCTAAGTTCAAATAAATTTGCTCTAGGAATCGATCAGCCGTAGATTTAGTGAAGGAATGAGCATATCTGAGGTCATTAGCATAAATATAAGATTGAGAATGGTTAAATATTGACGAAATATCATTTATGTAAAGAACGAACAACAAAGGACCTTACACGGTACCTTGAAGGACACCACTCAGAATCGGGGAGCACTGGAATATGAGGACCGCACTTAAACTTTTTGTTATTAGATTGAGAAAAAGACATGTTGCAGGTTTCACAAGAGTGGTCAGGTAAAAAGCCACGTTGGGAGGAGTTGAGAATTTCCCTACCAGCACATGGTCCCTTCAATAGAGGGGCTCCGGGGGGGGGCAGAAGGGGCCTGACCCGTTGACTTTTACGCTGTATTTATAACATGGTCAGGCTTGTTGCAAAGACTGGAGGGGGCCAGAGGGGACTAGTCGGGGCTGGTGCTGCTGGACTTTTGCATAAGTAATCAATTGATTGCAAACGCGAAAATCCATAATCACCACATAAAGCCTATGATGCACGGACGCATTCAATCTTCATGCAAAACTTTAAAAAAATGCAGACGTAAAATTTATTGGATATTTTTAGATTTAAATTTAGGGTATTTCTGCTCATATCCAAATGTTCAGTGTCAATGCCATTTAGTGTAATGATTTAACCTTAGATGCTGTCTCTCACATACACTGTACACACAGTTCACGCAGATATGTGGACTTTATTTTCTCAGAGAAACACACCTATTTAAATGTAGCCCAAAGAGTCCTATCTTGTGCAGCCTCAAAATTATACGATTGTTCCTGCCATTGACTTTTGTCCACTACTTGGTCCTTCGCTGTCCGCATTCAAGCTTTGGTTTTCTGGTTCACGTAGGTTCATATGCTCAGAAAAACGACATTTTACTGCACATGTTTCTTCAGAAACACTTCTTAAATAAATTTAAGGAAATTTACGAAAATTTATTGTTTGATGCACTCAGCTTTAAGTTGCTGCGTTAAATTTAAGTAGAAATTTATTTTCACAGGCCATTTTAATTTAAATATGCCGAGGCCGTCACATGTAGCCAGGGGTTGCTTCCGAGTTAGACTATAGAATTTGGGATTCAGTGTTATGTGAAACTTAAAGCTTTTTAACAACCGAACCCATTGTCGTATATATGACCCTTCTCAGCCATATATGACTCTAACATAATACATAGGTTGTCTCAACAGAGTTATTTAACTCTAGAGTCAACAGCAACAGCTTTTGCTATTGTTGTTAACAGCAGTTGTCGTTATCGTCTGCTCGAAAGTTAAATTTGATGACATTTCCGATAAAGATCTCAATTTCAATACGCTTTTCGGTATTTATTCTTTGGCTTCCATGAATAGAAGAGACTTAAGAAACTTTTTCCAAGCAGTTTGGATTTTTCTGGTATACATTGTGAACCTGGAGTAAAGAATATCAGTAAGTAGATCAGGTGAACAAAATGACATTTATAATGAAAGCTTTACGGCTATTCCACTATAGTATGACACCATGAGATGTCTGATTCATTTTAAATCCTTCATCGCTGCTGTAATATTACAGCGGTGATATATATTACCACTAGCGAATGGTAATATGAACCCTGGATTACACAGTTTAAATAATTACTATAGTCACCTTGTGTGCGAAAACCTTTTTTGCGGGTCAGGGATTTCCAATTTTAAAACTAACGGCACATCCGATAACGGTGGCTAAATAATTTAAAAGTCAAATTTTGGCGTTACATTTCAGTGTTATAACAGGGAGGTAATTTCCTTGTTATTTAATCGAAAGGCTTGTGCAAATAATGCATATTATTTTAAGTAGTTTGATTTATCCAATGTCGCACTAAAAGAGTTCACTGATATAGCAGAGTTCCTCCCATTATTTGCATTACGAAAGCTAACCATTAGTAAAAAGCTGTACGCCTTCATTATTGTACGTCCATTGGAAAAAGAGTCTAGGCTTACGGTTCTGGCATAGCCTATTACTCTTCTGTTCTATTTATTTGTCATAGACGGACTCATTTTTAGAGGTTAAGGTTTACACGGAAAATTCCGTGCTCTAATCCCCCCTAAACTTAACCCCTTTTTAGTGTAATCTAATGCGTAACATAGTGCTAATGCGGATAGTATGCATTAGGAATACAGCATAAGTTACTAAAGTAACGGTTATAAACAAAGATATAACGATCATAAATTATTCAAAAGTATAACCGGAATATTGATTTTCGGATCGTAAATGGAAGAGTCCCTTGTAGTAAAGGTACGCCGACGGAATTCTGTAAGTTCCTTAAAATATCAATGCTATTAAAGCATGATGGTACCATTAGATAATCACTCAATGTGTTTTAATGCTTACTGTTCGATCGCAGTAATATGCTTCGAACAAATTTATTAATTTAATCCAGAACTGTAATCTAACGAGCAAATTATAAAAGTAAGCTAAAAATAGCATTTTCTGGCATTATTTGAGGATAGCAATGACTTTTAACTGGGAGTTTTCTGTCTTTAAAATGTTTTGCCATATGCAAATATTCTATTTTTCCCATATTTGAAATCCTTTGAGCCTGAGTTCCGTGCCTCACTCGATAGGACAGTAATCTCAATAAAAGGTTGACTCGGGGCTCATATTGCAAGTCTTCCTGATCTGGGGTTGGGATACGATCGATTGACTGAAAGAATATAAGTCAGAAATGAAGTTTTCAATTCGTCGTTTTGTTTGGTTATAATTATGGATCAACAGCTGAAAGTAATGTAAAAGGAAACTAAACTTAAGGGGCAATCTGGCCGTATTTTTATGTCAGTAGTCTTATTCGTGTTTTTTTGAATACTTGCAGATTTTTCCAGCAGAACTAAAATGTGTTCTTGTCAATTACCCACCTATTCGCATGCACTGAACCACAAGCCAGGTTTTTCTGAATTAAAATGCATATTCTTTTATTTTCGAAATAGCCATAATCGTTTCCATTTATATGATGCTCTATACCGCAGCCTTTTTGACTCGGGAGAGCGTTCCACGTGTGGGATATTTCGCTCCAAAAATGCCACATTGGTCGTTGCTTTTCGCATTCACGCGCTTATCTAGTTCTTGTCCAAAAACCTGCGTGCTCACTCATAGACTGTCCTGCTTGATGAGAACAACCACCGTCTGGGAAAGCATCACCGACTGCGTTTGAACTGGTTCCTAGAGAAAAGCAGTTGTGCAGCATCGCTCCTTCTCTCCTTTTCCCACTTCTTTGCTTATCATATTCTAATGTCAACACAGCTGTAGATAACTGGTAAAGCTAAATCAAAATCTCAGCAACCGACACATGTGCCGGTGCCCAAATGCACGCGAATTTTTAGAAAGGTGTCTAGTACCTCGCATCGATGTTTTGTAAGCCAGCATTAAGGATTTTCCCTACGTTTATGACACATTTTATCATAAGTGGTTTAGTGTTACGGCTTTATCATATCCCAAACAACCGCTGTCAGTTGCAGTATCTCGGCCACATGTCTCGGACAAATTTGAGTCCGTTGACAGACCAGTACGTCAGACTGAAGACAAGAAGGCCACAGGTGCGCTTGAGGTCAGCTCTGGCCCCGGTCACGCACTTCAGTCAGTTAACTTGACGTTGTTTGGGGGCAGAGTCAAGTTCGGGCTAGATGACATGCTAAATTACTTTGCCTTCGTGTCGGCACATTACATCGCCGAGCTAGGCCAGCGAAGAGGAACCAGCTAGTGATTGTAGAGCCATTATTTGGAGACTTCATAGGGAAGTACTCGGAGAAGGGAGTGCAGGCACCGTCGATTACATTCTTCAAGCTGAGCAATATCTTCTGAACGCACGGATCCTGTCTGCTGCCCATAGAGGATTGTCTTGATAGAGGTGTCGCCAGTCGCAACTTGATCTTCGGCGGCCTGCGCTCGGATAACCCAAGAGCTGATTTCACCATCACTTTGACTTTTCGGTAGAAACCCCAAGTCAGCGTGATAGAAGTTGTCCATTTCTCCAAAGGCTTCACCGTATTCCATGGGCAGACTGATATCACCGGCCGCAAAACCTGGGCGGTCACCTTGGTTGTCGAAGGATTATTTTTCAAGCTGTAGTTTAGGTTCGTTATGCATGGACCGTGACCTGCAGTAGTTCCGGTACGATCCCCCAGTGCGTGTTGAAAAACCGAATCGGATTGGTGGATCATCGTGAAGAACGACGTCCACTTTTATCCCACGCAGTAAATGCAGGGGTGGCTTTCGCTTGAATTGCAGTGAAGCAGTTTTTGATGCATATACATCACCCTATCCTCCGCTATTCACCGCGTCTTGGTTTCAAGTAGACCAGATGTGAGTATGAGCATAGTTGGCTGGTAAGTCTAAGAAGTTGGTTTACGCGTGCCACACACACCCTGATCCCTTGCGCTTATGTACCGGGTTACATTACGGGGTCTCGGATATCACCTAGGTGCGAAGTGTAAAAGGCCGCATGAAGCATGAGCCATTATAGCGCACGCCTCAGCCTTTAATTAGATTGAGTTACCATTTTATTCGATAATCTTCAGAGCTACAACTGACAGTGGATCGTTATAGGTTCAGTCGCGTCGAATTCACCATAGTGAAGAACGCCCTGATTTGCCATTAGGGTTGCTTTCCGAGCATTCGGTTTATTCTTCCCTCACCTATGTACCATTTATTTTGCTGAGTCAGGTCGGCCGCATATGCATGTCGCACACGATCTGGTTCCTACCACACATGTCTGCCCCTAAAACGGGCTGCGCGGTGAATGAGGTCAACCGACATGGGTGCCAGATCTGGGTACGGCAGTTGTTATAGGGGATCCTCACTCATAAAAAATGCCACACATTGAGATGGGGCGTGGTCACACACATAGGCGCAGAATCATGCCGCGCCAGCCACCTGCGCTCAATCCCGCCTCCAGTCTTCTTGACCCTATCATGCCACCGGTCCCAATTCGGTGAAGTTGGAGGGAGTGCGGTAAATTCTAAGCATGTCTTCTATCACTGTCAACAAATTCACTATGAAGTCACAGTCCCTTTGCAATCACGCTGTTGTGGTGCCCACGGTAGACATCGTCAGTACCGACTATCGAACTATCATTACAAATATACCAAGCTACGCTAAAGGTCACATTTCTCACGCAAGTGAGATGTACGCATTCTCGCGTGCAACTTTTTACCCCCTTATAACGACCTTAGAAAGTTTGATCGCCTGCGTTGTGCATGCGTGTTGTTTGCTGTTTCAATTTGTCGTGTTTATGCTTAAAGCCCATTAAGTTCATGTGTAGTATAAGTGCCCTCGTATGTGCAGGCAGGACGAATGGACGTGAAGAGATATGAGCTGTGCTGTTTTACTGCCGATTTTCATGCATGCGCTTGTGACCAAAAAGACCCAGGTAGTGTCTGAATATCCTTGGGCTGCGTGGGCTTGGATGGCGTGCGTGATATACGCTGTTTCACCCGGCACAGTGTGACGGGTTCGCAAGTGAACGACGATGCCGGTGTCGCCCCTACTCCGTGGCGCACAGGGTGGACATCGTCGCTCGCAACAGTCAAATTCTAACATACCATCTTCCTGTTTTTCATGCTTCAATCCTTTCGTGTCATTTTCAAAAAGGCGATAGCCGCTTACTTGCGTCATGAAATCATTTTTAGTTCTTTCAGTGCCCTTTTTATCATATTTTCTCCTTTTAGCAGCCTTACCCGTTTTTCGACCTCTCCGTTCTGAACGTTTTTTTCCTCCAGTTTAAGTATTGATGCTCCTATCACACCGTTTTTATTCTCTGCAATTTGTTTGTCTGTCATTTCTTCCCCCCTACTCCCATTTTTTTCCCTCTAGACTTCTGCTAAGCCTTTTAGCATTTAACTTGGGTTTCCTCGTCACCCAAGTTGAAGCAGGCTGACAACAATATATGCAGGAGTCAGATTTTGAGGTTAATCCTACACTGGACTGCTTTTTAACCAGTTCCTTGCCTGAAATGCAGCCACGACAGATAGCCCCGTCGATACTGATGCACAGGAACCGCTACACTTCATGCCAAACACGCCAACTACACGTTATAGATGACAATAATAGTCAATAAATTTGTTTTAACTCTGGATGTCTAAACCTATAGTAGAGATATAACTGACTGGCGGCTGCTAGTTAACCAGAAATTATCCCACCAGTCTCCTCTATGTTTGTCTATATTTATTATACGTTCAATTCAATCTTTCCGAAAGATCCTCTCCTTTTATCGTATCAAATCGGAATGCATACCACCCGGGTTCTGCTATCCACATCTCCCATAAGGAATCCAGTACCGAAAGATCGGCATACTAACGTCATTGGTCGCGTACCTTTCGCTGATTATTCGTGTGTTTACGTTAGCCATATGGGTCATGAACCTGGAACCCGCACTAGAGGACACCATCCAGCTGTCTGCCATTATGACCCCTTGTCTTTACGTGTACCTCTAAATTTGACCACGGCTTTATTTGGAACCGTAGTGAGGCAATCAACACAGAACAAGCAAACGCCAAGTCATCGTCCATCTAAAACTGCACTTAAGATGTTAACGATTTGTGGTACATATACTCTCTATCTGCGTCTGACGACGACCAAGGAAACTGGCGTCGAAAATTTGTGCAATACAGCCTTATCCCCAAAGAATGTATTTTACTTGAACTAATGTTTCTTGGGATGCATAACTTCCAATCTCCCGAGGGTTGCAAACCTCAGAATTGACGACTAATATGCCAGAAATGGCCATTCCGGTCTCCCTTGTCTTTGTCGGTTCCATTCCATCATATGCTACACGTCGCTATGCGACCGCCTGCGAGGGCTCTAGTCTAAGCTCCAGGGCACAACGGAACATGCATGTTCCTTAAGCAGATCGGTGAGCCTCACACTATCATCATATTCCCGATCACAACCGACAAAAACAACGAGCCCGTGGCTCAATGGTAGAGCGTTCGACTCAAATACCAAAGGTCGCGGGTTCGAATCCCAGGTGTGCCACACTTGGGATTGGGTATGACTGGCTGATGATGGCTTATAAGCCAGAAATGGCCATTCCGGTCTCCCTTGTCTTTGTCGGTTCCATTCCATTCGACTGGCCCAAAATTTTTACGTACTGGAGGTCCAAACTGTGACCGGTTGAGGACGCGTGGGTGGCTACTAAAGAAAGTTTATCTTTCCGTCTCACAGCCAGCTCGGGTTCGTGCAATCTCGTGCGACCTGTTTGCCAGCTTCGCAGTCGTACAGCAGCCTATCTTCAAAGATGATGAAAGAATAATAACTACTGGGCTGTTTTGTCGTTTGACAGCGCGGTATGGAGTGACCATGTATCCTTGGCGGGCGCTGGAGTCATACTGATGGCTGGTTGTGTTTTTGCAGTACGGTGGCCCATGTGCGTCCATGTCTGGAAACTGGGTCGTGCCATCTGGCCGCCTAAGCAGGGGGAGGGTGCTTATCAGTGTGTCTGTTTATGGAGCTGCTTTCAGACCTCCAGCAACTCTCACCCTGTGTTATTGTCAGTCTGTGTCATTATCTGTGTGCCTGCGAAGTTACACTCACGGTCTTCCTCCAGGGTATGGGTCGCGACTTAGAGCAGCAGGTTGTTGCCTTGCCGAGCGACCAGTTTGTGCCCACGTATTCGTGACCTTAGCCGCTGTGCTGTCTGGCCTGTATAATGATGAGGACGGTCGTGGCATGAAATCTGATAGACTATAACAGATTTCTCGCCTGCGTCCGGTTGGTCCTTCATCTATATGAACGGTACGCACTGGATACCGAAAAATGGACGATGCTCACGTCAAACTTCGATAGTGCGTGCAGTCCCTTCTGATATGGGTACCGTAGTGTTGGTGGCTCTCTCCCCTTCGTTCTTCGTGGGCGCATATGAAGGCAGCGACTGACGAAGTTGCTTAAATAACCGTTCCTTGCTACTTGGAACCGTAGGTGCCAAAGTTCCTGCATTCGTGCCTCCGGGCCGGTTATCATACCTAACGTGCTATGATACCTAGGGATCTGGGTTGTCTTAGGGGCCTTTTGATAGATAATGACGCTAATTTAACCATACTGTTTGCGCTTGACAGGAACGTTAAGAAAGGGTGACCGTCGGGCCTTATTTTCCTCCATGTGGGCTGGATATTTGATAGGATGCTGTTAAGTAGTTTATGAAAGGATCACTTGTGTGTCCCCCTAAACAGGACTTGGTAATAGGAGCGCCCTACCCAAGTAATAATAGTGAACAGAAGTGAAGAACTTCCCATGCCCTGACCCTAGCACAAACTTAAACCGCAGCTCTAATCTTAACCCTACCGTTAGCACTAACTCTAAAATTAACCGTAAAATTAACCCGAAATTACCTTACCGTTAACCTTAACCCTAACCATAAACCTAACCCTATCTTCGCTTGAATTTGGCGCCAAGACACCTGTACTGCGTGGAGCTCCTGTTCTCATATCCTGCTTAGAGGACTATATAAGTCCTCTTTGCCTGAATATGTGGTTCATCTATTGTTCCCTAAAGCAAACTCTTAGTGTTGAAAGTGTCCTTTTCGGCTCTTTCAAAACCAATTGTGCAACTGGGTTTTGATCGGGGAGCCCATTGTTGTTTCTTTGATTTTTTCCGTATGGTTTACCACCGTAGGCGCGAGTTAGTGGAATGCAAAGTGCTTCATTATAAAGTTTATTTGTCAAGGCTCGTCTCTCCCCCTTCAAGACGGAAATAAGAATGCCCCCTGCTCTTACTACAGGTGTTATTGCGCTTACTTCCTGGAAGGTTAACTATTACCCTGTCCTAACGCTAACCCCAATCTTAACCTAACCCCTAATTTTCCGGAATTCAGCTCAACGTCACTGGTTTTAATTACGGTTCCTGTTCTCGTATCCTGGCGGATGGGTGGAGGGAGGAGGGAGGGGCATATAAGCTACCCCTACTGCCTCTTATTCTGCTTACCTTCGCTCTACTTGTATAAACCGTTTATCGCCAGTTTGTGGTGTGGTGGCGTCACCATATGCATACGAACAGAGGACATACACTTGCACTGGAGACAACTTGCATTCTTGTTGTCGATCCAACAAAGCTGTGAGGTTCTAAACGAAATCCATTCGCACTACGCATCCATCAATAAGCAGATCGATTTGTGTCCCTCACAAAACTCTGAAGGATAAGTGGAGACTGACTCAATCAATTTCGCGCACGCCCACTGGCGCGAAATTCAACGAAGCATCGGATCTTTTGGGTAGGCACGGTTGAACGCTAACTGCAGTTGTACGTTGTTCCTACGTTTTATGACGAACTGGAGAACCGATTTGGGCAATTTACCTAGCAAGCGTTGTATAATTCCCAAAGAACTTTATCTGTCACTTTATTGGAATGCCTATTTTTCAGTGCACATACCGCACATATATTTGTACTTTGTCGATGAACTAACGAACGAGAGGTTCGTGTGCCTGAGGTTTCGACCTCGTATTCGAATCTGTCCTCTCAAAATGAATCAAAAACGAGAAAGGTAGTGGCGCATAGTTGTGCAGTAATGATAAGCATTAACCACGATCTTTCGCTAAAAATGCTTGGCAAACCGGAAAAGTGCGGTCGCGCTGCCATCTATTGTTTGTCCGTGCCCTTTCTGCTTCTGTCTCTGATTATGGACTCCTAAGGGAATCCGAAACGCCTAGCGAGGAAAACGGTGGTTCCACCTATCGAGTTTGCTTATTAAATTTTACCTAGGACTATCCTTTTCGCATGTACGGAATTTGAAGGCAGCCACAAATGTCTTTGAAAGTCGTAGCCTTTAATAAAAGAATTCTACATCACGTCTGCACTGAGTGAATCGTTAATGCTGTTTCCGTAGGGCCGTGTGTAGTGCAACAGGTTTTTTCCCTTATGCCGTTCTCTGTAGATGCCAATGAAGTTGCGTAGCCGCTCTAAACCCAAACAGGACGATACACCGTCAGCGGCATCGGCCGACTCGCCCCCATTGGAGGACCAACATCACCAGAAGTCCAAATCCAAAATATGGCGCCTTTTTGACATGACAAGGAGCCCCATATTTACGAAGAGCACGATGGCGCGGTTCCCTGGGGATGACAATGCCTCCAAAACCTGTGATAAATCGGTTGCCACTTCGGTCTACGAGGGTGGGGTAGGTTTTCCATATTTCTTATTTGTGCACAGAAATACTTTTATCCCTTGTCCAACTGCTATTTGACTCTTTGCATCGTTCTCACAACTGTGAAACTATTGAACTTTGTTATTGCTGTATTCCATCTTACTGGGGTGTAATGTTCTTGTTGTTTGCCTTACTTCTCCGTTTTTCATTTTACCTGATTTCATCATCTTCCCCGCAAATTACTCAAAAAACCAGGCTTGTGCTGAGTCATTACCTGCTGAAATGCAAGACGAAGATAAAACTAGGGTTTTTGCTATTCACGCTATACTTACCATGATATCTTGGAGTATTCTCGCGGGTGAGCATCTTATCTAAAGATGAAGGATGAAAATCATAACCACAAGGATTGTTTGGTTCGCACGTGACCTCCTTCGTCATTTTCACCGCGTTGCAAAAAAATGCACCTGACCACAAGAACTGGTACACTTATTGCACTGCGCTGCGTATTTACGCGTAACCTGCTACTGCTGGAAACTCTCCTTATCCCTACGCAGTTGGCATCGGCCAAGTGATGCACTATTTTATAATGCAAACTAACATATAGTAAGCAATAATTGTCCCCTGAAGGCGGAAAAAGGGCGGACAACCGGTTTACACCCCTTGCCAACCGTCTGTAAGTTTCCCCTCCCTTCCCCCAGTCGTGTCTAATGGTTTCACAAACCCGAGCTGGCACTTAACGCTGTTCTCGAACGTTTTAATCAATTTTATCCATTTCAAGTTCCCTCAGAATTCCGCTGCGTCTAACGGAAGTCGGCATCCATCTGTTTTTTTTTCGCAAATTTGCGGCCTTCCTTTCGTACATCAATATTTATTTTTTCGTTTTTTGATAAGAAACTGGCTTGAAGAGCTCCAGCTGCCTGGCAGGAAAAGGGTTTCTTTCCAACCAAAGTATGCAGACCAGGAACTTCCAGTTGTCCATAACTGGGTTAACTATCTAGTCGGGCAGTGGTTTGGTTGAGGACTTGTTTTCCTATAGCTGCTGGATTCTGAGGGATTGACATCGCTAGCTACCCGTCCAGCTTACTGTGTCTAAAGTTCGATGGTTTTGCTACGCAGCGTATACAGCCTTATGGGATTAAAGTCAGCATTTGCCATATCGTGATACCGCTAGGGTTTGTCTTTTTCGTTCGAAACTGATTTATCAGATCGGTATCCAGCAAGACTGGAAGGTTTTACCGCTGCGCACTCCGCGAATAGAGATTCATCAAACCAAAAAAACCTGCTCGGCTTCGCTGACGGCGGTTCCTGTATCTGTCGTATGTGGACTCTCTGGTTAGCCCGTAACTATGCTGACAACCAGATCCTGTGATCAATACTATCTGTGAACCGTCTATGAATCAAGCTTGCTGCTGTACTGAAAGTTTAGTCATTGTTGCCCGCATTCAAACTTTGCGCCATTACTCCGCGAGAATACATCCTATTGTCTGGGCTCGTTTATTTCGTAGAGTATGCTTTAAGGCCTCGACGCTACATAGCCTGAATCTAGATACTGACTGACTGATCACGACCACGCTGAAGTCATGACCTGCTAGCACCATTCTGTCAGTTTTTCTGTTGTTTGAGGTCACGAAATCTGTTGGGTTTTACATCAGCAGTGCACAGATAGGCATACTATCAAATTGAACCTCCGGGTGACAGACTGCATTCCTCTTGATTTACAACTGTCGTGTGGAGAAAGTGGGCGCTTTGAGATCTCTCACGACCAAGTTGCTGCAAAACAGGGCACGAATGATAAACTTTAACTGGTTACTTCTTCGAAGCTTTGCATAAACTCGTCGCAATATTTGTATTTTATTTATTTATTGCCAGTTTACAGGCAAGGTCAAAAAAATATATATATACAGTAAAGAGTCAAGCTGACAGTGAAAAAAACTCCTGATCGTTGTTTCAGGAGAAAAAACTGCAGCTTATTGAGGGATTAAAGTTCAGGACAGGGAAGCGTTGACACAGGTGCCCGATGAAGGACTTCTCCATTCGGTGTTATGGATCCGGCATTCTGCACCAGCAGGTATGTTGGCGAGCGGCTGTTCGCTGTCGACTGAGAAATAAGCCGATTGAGGTCTACAGAGCCAGCAATATTGCCCTCAGCATGAACTCCGGCACACGATTCAGAGTCCGTGAACCGAAGAGAGCTTCCACAGAGTCAGCAGCCAAAAGTTTATGAAGGTATCCTGAATGTAGAAAACTAGTCACAGCTCGCGTAAAGAAGGGATAGCTTTGCTGAATTTTAATACTTCTGGGTAGCTTATTCCAGATTGCTATAGCGTTTACCGAAAAAAACGACCGGTATCTAACTGTGCGTGCCGAAGGAAGAAATAAAAATACATCTCGATGACTGGTGCGCCGAGAGTGGTCGAGGTGCCTCAGAGATGTAAGGGGGTTAAATGTACGACTGTTTAGTAGTTTAAACAGTAAAAATAGTCCCTTCTGTAATCTTCGAAGCCACAGTGGATCAAGGCTTGTAAGCTCACAGCGTTGTTGGTAGGACAGGTTTGGGTGTTCTGAATAGAAAATCCTTTTTGTAAAGAAGTGCTGGACTGAGTCTATCTTCTTTCGTTCACGAGCGTGCAGAAGGCTAAATAGAAACGAGCAGTATTCCAGACTAGGCCTGACATACATTTTATAGAGGCTGATTCTAATGTTGACGGTTTTAAAATTTCTGAGAATAAATCCAGTAGTTTGGCGTGCTTTCGAGACAATCAGGGCGCAGAGCTCTGACAGATTAAGACTACTAGAATATGATATGCCCAGATCCTTTATAACTCCGGGCACATTTAGATCTTGACCGTCTATGCTAAGGTGGGGCTGATGGTTGTCGCCAATAACCATAACGGAGAACTTTTGCCAAGAAATTGAGAGGTGCCATGTGCGACACCACTGAGCGAAGGCCTGAAGATCCTTTTTTTAAGAGCTCAAGCACGATGTTGCGATCGACCGGTTTATATCGATAGGCAACTTTTAAATCGGCAGCGTACATAAAGGGCCTACCATACTGAAAACAATCAGGAACCTCGTTGACAAAGAGGCAAAATAGAAGTGGGCCGAGCACGCTGCCCTGAATAACTCTGCTCCTCACATGCGTGGGGTTGGAGATAACATCAGAAATTTTGACCCGTTGTGCGTGAGCATTCAAATAGGAGGATATTAAGTTCAGAAGCTTGTTACCTATGCCGAAGGAGGCAAGTTTCAGCAGTAGGAGATCATGGTCAACACGATCAAAAGCCTTCGTGAAATCAAAGTAAACGGTGTAAATTGCAAAACCGCTGTCTCTAGATTGTAGCACATGATCAAAGAATGAGAGCTGGCAAGTGTCACAAGACCTTTTTTTCGAGAAACCCATGCTGAGCCGCATTAAGTAGGTTATTCTCTGTTAGGTGACGCATCATCTTGTCTTTGATCAAGGTCTCGAGGATCTTCGAGACTGCTGGTAGAGTATTTATTGGCCTAAAGTCGTCAAATGACGTAGGTCGGCCGTGTTTGGGAATAGGCAGTATGTGCGATTCCTTCGATAAAATAGGTAAAGTTTCACTTTCAAGAGCAAGATTAAATATCTTATACAAGAGGGACGGAAATATATCGTTTGCATCCGCCTTTAGAACGCAGACCGGGACGCCATCTGGTCCAGGACTGTAAGATTGACGAAAACGCAGAATGGCTACGGTCACGTCCCAGAGGGTAAAAGTTATGGTTTCGAGGACGTTACCGGTCCAAACCCGGATGTTAGGAAAGGAAGCGACAGTATGTTCACTAAACGTTCTAGACCAGAAAGCATTGAAGCTATCAGCAGTCAACTTAGCGTCAGCTATTGGGTTTCCTAAGGCGTCTTGAAGTACGGCGTGCTGCGCTTTTACTATGCGCGAAAAGAGTTTCGCAACATTTAACGAAGGTTTTTCGGCAAAGTTAACCTCATCAGCTTGTCGTTTTTCGTCAGAGAGCCTCTTAGCCTCTTCAAATATTTGTTGGATCAAGGGCAGGACGGAAGTGTCGTTTTGTAGATGAAAACGACGGGAGAGTCTACGCAGTCTACGGCGGAATGATAAAGGGGGGTAGACTTCATCCTTGACATTAATTATTTTCTTACTGGGAACAAAACGAGAAATGAGTGGATCTGAAACTTGGTAAAAAGTATCAGTACAAACATTCACATCCGAACGTACGAAGAAGTTAGTCCAGTCGTGGGAATATAGGTGTGTTAGCAATTCCCTCATATTTGCTGATCTGAAATCACGGAAAAAGCTATATTTTTTTGAAAACGTTTCAGCAGCCTCTAGTGTTAGTGTAAAAAGAACTATAGCATGATCCGAACTCCCAAGCGGATCTAAAGATGACACTGACAATGGCTGACAACCTCTACAGAAAATGAGATCAAGTATGTTTGATCCTCGGGTGGGAAAATCAACTACCTGGTCCCACATGCCCATATCTATGGCCTCAAGTAGGTCTTCGAACTTTGCAGGACCGGAAGTTGGAAACCAATGAACTTCAGGAAGATTGAAGTCACCTGCAATCAAGCAGTTCTTCAGATTTAAGTCAGGTGCAGCGTGAAATGCCTGCGAGAGACATAGATCGTAATCCTCGCTGGCATTGGGTGGGCGATAGACACTACCAACGAGTAATGAGTAGTTATCTTTTAGAACTACTCGGAGCCAACAGCTCTCTTCTACCGCGGTAAATTGGCGATAGTACAACGGAAGAAATTTAATTGTTTGCCTAACATAGATATAGCTTCCTCCGCCACGGCCCTCTTGTCGATCCTTCCGAATGAAAGCGTAGCCTAAAATAGAGAGATCGGAGTCGGATACACAGGTTGTTGCCCATGTCTCTGTAACTATTACAATGTCTGGGCGGTGGATGAAAACCAGAGTCTGGAGCAAGGGCATCTCATTAAGCAGAGATCTGGCATTGAGGACGATTATTTGAAGCGGGTACGTCTTTGGTTTCTGAAACGGGACAGTTAGGCTGTCAGAGTGACTGCCTTCGGCCAGTTTTCACACCGCCCTACATTAACGAGGCCCTTTTCCGACAAAATCATCCATGCGTGTGTGAGACGAGGGTTAAATAAGCCATCCGACCATTTTTGGCTTGCGCAATCCTTTATGTGTGTGCATTACCAAGACTTCGCTTCCGATGGTGTAAGCCGTACTTCCCGTCGAAGAACCTCGTCAGAATATCTTATACTATTTTAGAGTTAAGGCTGAAGTGGCTCAGGTAAATTCAACGCTACCATGCCATGGGGGTCGGTGTCGATTTCTTTTATCCATACTCGTTCCGCCATCGTGAAAGATGTGCAGAGAGAATGTAAACTGAAGTAAATCTTAGACGCACGGGATTCGTTTTTTTCCGATAGTTTAGAAAGTAACTCCGGCCCGCCGGCTCTTTTGCGGTAACTTGTCACACTGAATGACACCGTTTAGAACCTCATCAATGTCGACCGCATCAATTATGATCACAGTCATGGACAAAATAGAAGACCAAGGACAACAAGCACTCAACAACTGGGAGCTGGGATTGCATTACAAATGATGAGCTACACCCCCTTATAAAAAATCAGCCTGCCATTTTTGTACGTTGTGATAGCATAAATAATATGCTCCCTTCCTAACCTACTCGTCCATAGCCCACTAGTCATCATCTTTGCTGTATGCTTTGTGGACACCTAAAACAGGCCTCCATTTAAACAGCCTCCGCGCACCGCCTGCCAAATTTCCACCAACAATCGCGTTTTTCAGCGATGGTAATTACTCTCTTGAGACCACCGTGTCTGCATTTTAGTCCCCTCCCCTTCATTCTCTCTCGCTCGCTCTCTAGCTCTGAGAGGAAAATTGAGATGTCTGTACCCGCATGGGCAGGATAACACAATGGAGGTGGCAATCACTGTCCTTCCAGTTCAACTACTTTGTCCTATCGCTCGGGCCAGGCAGCCGCGCAAGCCGTCAGCAAACCCTGAGGCATATTGCCATCGCACTCATTTTCATCGTTGTTTTCCCTTCCGCTTTGAATTTTTAAGACAGACATCTTGCCTGGAAGTTCTGTCTGCCATCTTCTCTCTTCCTTTCAGTCAGACTTGTCTGTTGCATTCGAGCCGTCTTTCCGAGGGCAGTAAAAAAAACATGGATAAGCTAGAAATGACGGCTACTACAACTTTTCCAAAATAAAATAATGTCGCACGTTCGGATTCTCGCGCCCCGGCAGCCATCGGTCGTTCTTTAAAAAAAAGTTGTTAGATTTCGTGGTATGGCTTATTGCCAATTTGCGGATGACTTATAAACAGTTGCCAATCTCTGACCGGGAGCGCTATCTATGTGTCGACATTTCGGTTGGTGTGCCCTAGAGCGTCAACCCGGGGGGAGTGGGCCAGGAGTACACTAGCCTACTCCACCGTGTCCGCGTTCGCGCCCGCCCCTGGCCTACCCTCGCCGTCCCGGTTGGCGGCACAGCAACTACTGACCAATCGCATTCAAAACCGACAGACTACCTTGCCACGTATTGACAACAGGCCCTCAGCGTGACTCAGCTGTCAGCGTTTGTCATCACTAAAAGCCGTGGCCACATGTATACGTTCAGCTCTTTGGCCACGTGAAGTCCTTGCGCAGCTGTACTGGCGTTCCCGTTGCTGATTCTTGACAGCAGCCCACCGTGGCCCTTCGTCCGGACTGTTCTCCGGACGTCGACTCTGCCTTGTGGGTTTTGCTCTTTTCGGGTGAGTAGTATCCGCCCTCGGACTGTGAGTAGTGATTGATTAGAAATCGGCGTGCGCTCAAACGTTAGTGGACTAGGATGCCCACGTTGAACCCTAAGATGTTTGGGACAGTGGCCAGTTACATCTGTTCCCCAGGTCTTGCATACCTTCTCTCTCCATGGCACCCGATGCTATCGTATGCCATTATGCAAAGGCAGAAACGGAGGCCAAACAGGCTTGTGACACGAGTAGACGGTAGCTTTTGTCAAGTCTGTAAATACGCACCATCTGCTTTCCAGCTTTCGTGACAAGAACATGTCAAGTTCAGGGAGAAGAGATTAGGGTATATGTCACTGCGAATGATTTCGAGGCCACACCATTAGCGAAGACGCTAGTCATAATTCCTACCAAATTTTTTCGTATTACCCCTGTTAAACCCTTCGGGCACCCGAATTTCAGCACAATATTCCTAAGTCAATCGCAATTGCTTGTGTCAAAGACCTTCGTCAATTAACAAGTCAGGACCAGATGGATATTGCCGGCAAAAACAAGCCAGTCATACCCAACCCTAGATGGTGCACCACCCGAGGCTTGAACCCGCGATCCATTGATCAGAAGTCTAACCCTCTAACCATTGACCCACGGTTCGCGGGCTCGAGCCTCGAGTGGTGCAACATCAAGGGTTTGGTATGACTGACTGATGACGGCTTATGAGCCAGAAATGGCCATTCCAGTCTCCCTTGTCTTTACCGGCAGTATTCCTCTGGTCTTGATTTCACGACACTCCTCTTTTATTTGACGGCTGCGAAGATAACGTCGACGGTTGCGCGGTTCCTTTGTAACCAATATTCCTTTTCTTAGAGCAGTCCTGGCTCTAGGTGAAGTTTCAGCTGAATGAGTAAAGTGCGGTGAAAGATTTTGCATGCGACGTGTTTGTTAGAATTGTTGGTTCGCTTCTGCTTGTGCAGGTTAACGATGGTGTTGTCCTTGAAGTCCTGGAGATTTCTTCGACGTTGTCACGATGCCACTTCTGGTGCTGATGCCGTGCGTGGTCGACGATTTCCAGACTGATACAGTCGATAACGTCACACAGTTTTTCCAATTCCATTTTTACTGTGGCCTTCTCTCTCAGAACTTTCGTTTAGTCCAGATTTAGATTTTCACAATTGATGAATCTATCGGCGTTTATTTGTATTCACCGACACAGTATTCAAATTCCCAGGTGTTCGTTCTCCGTGTGGTGTTGCAGTTGAAGCCTCATCTTGCAGATAGTAAGGCGGCGACGCGTCTAGCAGTTTGCCCCGAACGTCGCTTTGGCTACCAGGACACCACGATTGTCACGCCTCCTCATAAGGACCTTCTTCAGCTGTTGCCAGTGAAGTGATCGTGGATGCATCCACGTTGCCTACTCCCGCACCAGAAGCCGGAAGGAAGCGTTACTCAGGGGGAAATTATGTCCTGCGCAAACCTGCAGGAGTAACAGTTCATTGCTGTTTTGAGCTGTCGATCCCATGGCGACTGAGCACTCCCTCCTAACCAGCGTGATCTGTGCTGATGGGACCGTTTAAGCCATCGAAAGTCAGCTTGTTCGCTTTGGACACAGTTTCTGTTAGGGCGTGCAGATCTTCGTAGCATTATTCTTCATGCCATTGCAGCTTGTTACTGAGAGGGATGGAAGAGGCATAGGCACGGTGGCAAGTTTTTTTCCAACGTAGAGACCACCGAAGGATCATGAGAGTGATGGTTGTCCAAACGACCCCTTAATAAATGAGGAAACCTTAGATCAGAGGTACATGGTAATACCACCAAGACCATATTATGAAGGGTACTTGGTGGTCTGGCCCTCACTCCTGAGTAGAACTGAGCTGTGCCATCAGTTAGCAGTCTTCTAAGGCATGACTAGTAGCACGTTGTGTTAGGTTATAACCGCGTTTGATTGTTTATTTTTCGAGGAAACCAATTATCTGCGTCAAACTTCAACCGCCTCATTACCTCTCTCCGATGCTAGCCGGCTGAAGATGAAATCGGTAGCTGGGAATAACGCTTCCTACCCGATGAAGTACTTGTTTCCTCTCAGTGGCACTGCCTAAACTCGCATCGTTTTTGTTCGCGTTACGGTGCCTTATTGCGACCTTGGGGCTGTTGGAGAAGATCAATCCATAGAAAGAAGGCGTCTCCTGGTTTACGTTTTTACGGACTCTGCTCATGCATGTTACAGAGCTTTACTGGCCACCTAATCTGTAACGTCTCACTTCAAAACGCGCGGCGACGCCGTGGAAAACCCCCGATAAGTTTGGTTTAATGTTTTGTCTGGCGCCTCTGTTTGCAGTAGACGTCGCCACTTCGTGTTCCTCATCCTTTCCCATCGTACCCTGGATAATTTGCCTGACACATCTGATTGTTCGTAATGCCTAATGAGGTAATTGGTGGTGCTATAAGCTGGGGCCTATTCCCCTTCCGCAGTCTGCCATAACTAGTTTCTTTTCCCTTTTTTTGGGAGTCCCTGTTCTCTGTTTCGGTTGCCAGAGTACCAGGGCAAAGTTTACCGTGCGCATTTCATTCTGCAATTGGAACCGATCCCCCACTGGCATTGAACTGCTGTTATAATTATTGGCATATCGTTTTACGCTTGCTGAACTTGGCTGCTGGATGAGGGTGGAAAGTAACTGACTAAAGAAGGCAGTTGAAATGACAATGATTTAGGATTAATATCTTAATAGGATAAGGAGCCAGCATATTGATACCTAACAGTAAATCACAGCCCTTGATGTCCAACCAAAGACATTCCGCATATGATTAAGCAAATAGAAAGTGCTTCATTTTTAACTACCACTGTTATCCAGACTTACTCATTTGTTCTTGTGATCGAATATTATCTGAGAGTAGAACAAAGTGATCTATTGTCCTCCCCCCATCTTGAAACCCTCGTAGGCATGCAATGGAAATTTTCACCTATCTGATTCAATTCTATTTGAAACCATATGTCTGATTTGTAGGCAAGACAAACCCTGACCGGGCGTTTTGCGCAAAAAAACTTCCGTACGTCGAGCGTAAACCGAAAAAGCTTGGAAGCACTTGTCAACGGTTGCCTCATGCACTGGTGGAGATGTGGTTTTACGCTACTGCCGATATCGCTCAGTTTGGCCTTGGAGGTCATGTGATCTGTGTGTGTTTATCTGTTTTTTTGTCCAACTTCAGGCATGGGTCGCCGATATGACCGACTGATGGAGTCGTGAATGGGTCTGAAACAAAAGCTGTCTGGGTCTCCCCGGTCATTAACGTTCTGTTTCTGGCATGGATACCTCTTTTCGGTTTGCTACGTTTGGTCGTCCAGTTACGAGTTCTACCACCAGAGGATGTAAATCATTTGCCACATGAAGCCAGTAACTATTATGCACTTTTTTGGGGCGAACTCTCATGTGCTAGGTGTGTCACCTTCATCGGGTGAAGCTGTGGAGCTACGATGCCCGTCAATTCAAAGTCAGTTATACTTTCGCGCTTTACCCTGATAAGCATTTTTGTTGCCCAAGATCAGGAATATTCTCATTTTAATGTCCTTCCACCTTTTTTTCCATTTGCAATTTTTAGTCCCTAAAAGTGTACCTTTCTTTTCAATAGGGTGTGGGTGGTACTGCATGTCTGAAATCATGCAATTCATATGTAAGATTCTCGTATGTTCTGAATGGCGTGTGGGTAATTTTTCCTGTTTCCAGCTCTCTCCTCGGAGTTCGTTAGTTGCCCAGCGAGCTTATTTCTGTGCCGCCCCTATCCCTGTCTATCCTTCCGAACCTCACCCGATACATGCCGCCATGGTGTTTTTTGTGAAATTAATTTTGGCAGACACGCCTCACTTTTTGTTCCCCACCACTCACTCACCCCTAAGTGTGCCCAATTCATCGCTTTCGTGTGCCACTTCTTCACTTTTTCCTTCTTCGGTGGAAACCGTCGCTAAATGGGTACATTTTTGGGAAAACGTAGAACCCGATGCTGGTTTGACTACGTCACAGCATCGTCCTCAAACCCAGATTTTCCAATGGCTATATCCCACTGCCCATCGTTTTACCGCGTATACCGCAGAGGTGAGTGGTTCTGCGGTTATTTGACTGAGCTTAGTTGACGGGATGCCTGACTGATGTGAAGGCAGCGCCGTCTTGAAATGCGTGCATGCTGTGCCGGAGCGAAGAACGACCTGTGCCTCTGGATCCTAGGGACTGGGAAAGCTGACTTTTCAATCATGCTGCTGAATGCAACCAGCCCCTAAATGCTCACAAATCAGTCTTTTTGTCTGCCTGTGGAGTTATGACCAGAACACTTCTGTTGTTCTTACTGTTGACTGTGCATATCAGCAGGATCACGTGACCGTGATGCTGCCTGTGTGGCAGTGGACAAACTGCATGATAATTAACCCTCGGACAAACTGCGAAAATGGCCTACTTACATGAAAGTGACAGTAATCGGATAGATGCAAAAAAAAGTACACGACGGGATTCCTATATCTACCTGAATTATTACTAGGAGACCATCACATCGACGTACTGTTGGTGCGAAGGCTGTTGAGGCCTAACCGCATGTATTATGTAGCCCAACGGAAGACTGGAAGGGCTCGCAACAGTCTGGTGGTCCCAGCGCAACTTACACTTTCTGTAAATGCCTTAGCAACAATGATATTCCCTGTTGAGCCTCTTCAGAAAATTGCAGGATGATGCTTATATTGGCGTTCCGTTACGCGCCTAGAATGCGAAAATACCGGTCACATTAACGGGGCTCTCCTTCCCTACGTTACTGCAGTGTGAATTAGAGTACACAAACAACGAATTCCACAAGGAGTTGGGTACTACTGAGCCCATGGACTGTTATACGACAGTTTGACCGTCGGTTTCGACTAGGTCAACCTTGTGTCCCACAGCAAGGTGGCGCAGGGACGGTGACTTGCACGTAAGTTAGATTATAATCGTAACAGACTTGCGCTGCATCTACCGCATTCCTTCCGCAGCTGGGTCCGGTTTCATGAGCAAGTCAAGAAAGACCGGAAACGAGAGAGGGCGCAGGTGGCTGCCGGTACCGGTGTGCCGCCACACGGGGCTCATGTCCCACGCAGTGAGAGTGCCATAGAGGCTAAATTCAGAAGGAGCCATTACAGTCTGACTTTCAGTCCACCACTCAGCCGCTCCACACAAACACGCATTGGGCTGACTGCGCGGTCCGATTTATCCCCTCAGTTGACAACCTTCCAAGCCACGGCTTTTAGCGTACCGTGATAGCTTCAAGCGCATCAGATGAGGAAAATGCGTGGAACCGTCGACCCCACTCCCTATTACCATTCCCAGGCCTCAGCCACTGTCATTCACGCCGAGAAAGCGCAATCACAGCATCTAAAAAATAACCGAGGTTGGTTGTCCAACCTAGCCCTTCTTGCAGTGCATGCCCCAACCATGTGGAGCAATGCGAAAACGTGTTAACTGACTGAATGCCATCAATCCAGTCATCGTATTCAACGTGTCGCTTGCACTCTCACAAAAAGGTGCACTCTGAACTGCCAGCGGGTGAACAAATATTGCTACATGGTGGGGTTGGTGATGCTAGTTTTTCTGCACTCTTCAGTGATTGGTGTTACCTCTGAACTCAAAGTTCTATCCGTTTTCTTTTTCTATCCTTTTTACTCGGTTGCCAAGGGCAGCAGTGGTACGGATTATTAGTATTAAACATGAATATCTCTTCTATTTCACTTGAGCCTCCGAGGGCAAAGGTGACTTGTATGATCGCCTACACAGGACACGGGAATAGGAACCACCAAGCCCACTTAACATAGGTTGTCTTGTGGTAAATTTCAGCTAGGTACATATTTCCGTGTCCTTGCGGTAACAGTAACCCTAACATAAAACTAAACTGTCAGCGTAATCTTAACCCTAACCCCACCCTAAACCTAAACCTTGCAGTATACACAAGCCCAAACCTTAATTCTTAATATAATCCTGACCATAAACCCAACTCTGACCTTAACCCCATCCTAAACCTAATATTCCCGGACTTTGGCACAAAGCCACATACATTATGGGCGGTTCCTGTTCTCATGTTGTGCTTAACCGGCAAAAAAGTCCTATTTACCACTCCGAGTAATGTTTTATAAGCGCGATTGTCCGTGCGTGCGTCGATTTGTGGCCTGGCTGAAGTTGATTACCTATTTGGGGACACTACTCATGTATGGTCCGTTTGTCTGGCCTCATGGCCCTTCAGGCTAGGACCTTATCTCTGTTCCTCGGTTCGCTGAAGATCCCTGCCTCGCAAGCGATAAAGTCCACTAGATGAGTGCAGTCGTGAACTGCGCATGAACGAGTTTACGTAGAAACTGAATCGTGCTTCATCCTCATCATTCTCCTCCCACACAAAGTAAGTTTCAGTAGCAAGGAAAAGTCAAGAAAATTAGCTGGATAAAGTTTATCAGCTTGTCTGTGGACGCTGCTACCCACCTGATCCCCAACGCCACACGCCCCAGGCTTCATTGATAGTATCTGGGGTCACAACTAAGTTAATACTTCATTGATAGTATCATTGATAGTATCTGGGGTGTCACCTAAGTTAATACGATAATGGCCGTAGTAGTTAGCAGCCACTGCTGTTCGACCTTCGTTCTGAAGGGGTGCCGAATTATACTGCTCTCAGCTTTGACTATTAGCGCGTCATGCTACTTTCCTAGCACATTTGTTGTCCACTGTAGTGAGGACTTCTGCGCCGGTATCCGGGCTAGACCTACCTCACTCCCCCTCTACACCAGTGGCTTGCCTGAGTCAAACCGGCTGGCAACGAGACTGGGCAACAGTGACTGGCGTGCTGCATGGTCTCCATCTAACGCATCCCCCCTACTCGCTGCTGAATGTTAGTCACCCCGTCACCCGCACACCCAGATAAAGTAGCCCACAAACACCTTTTTCATTCCTTATCTGGTAGCTGGTGGCATTGCTTCTCCTCCTACCCATCGTCAGAACTGACCTTCTCGCGTCCCCCTCACCTCTTCGGCACATACACACCGGTGCGCCGGAGCACTCGCCGCGCATGTGAAGGATGCATGAATACTAGAACATCCCATTGTCGTGGGTCCTGCCTGCTGAGGCAGTGGTAGTGGCAGAAAAGCGCAGCCCTCCCAAGTCTTTTTTTCATCACACCTGTCTGCGGCAGCTACCGAGACCCCTCACCCACGTCATAACCAAGAGATGCTTCTGCTCTATGCCAACCCTCAACAAGTTTTGAAACATGTCTGTGCGGATGTTTGACACACTACGCTTTTATTCGTCACGGTGGCTCCCTACATACCTGGGTAGCCATACAAAGCGACTGCGGGTCTGTCATCTAAGGCAATCTATATTTGTATGCACTCAAAGTCGGGTGCTACAGAATTTTATTTAGAAAGTGCCAAAAGTCACCGGAGACGATACCTTTCTAGACTGGTTTATCAACCTCGTTCACCTGGTACGCTGCAAACCATTATAACTGGCACGGTCGCACGGCGTCCAGCAGGAGAGGACGATCTCGATGCCAGTCTGTATCGATAAGTTAAGTTCTCCCTACTTAGTAGTTGGCTTTTCATTCTTATCTGCACCACTCTCGTCGCAAGTCCTTGAGCGATGATGCCATTTTTTGCATGGTACTCCGCCGTCAACCATTCAGCACTGCAAATCTGCATTATGATCCTTCCCTCTTCCGATTTCCACACCCTTTGCCCCTCCCTGCAGACCATCCTGGAGGAGGAGTACCAAGACTCGATCGGGATGCAAGGCCAAAAGTGTCAATCCCTACTTTTGGCATATACCGCGACGGGCGCCGTCAACAACAGTTCAGTCCTATGCGCTCCCACGCCGCCAGGCAGAGCGGTAGAGTTGGGTGCTGGTGGTGGCGGCGGAGGTGGCACTATTAAACACGGGCTCCACTCCGCACCATTCCTCAGCCCCTGTCGCGCTACTGTGGTACCACGTGAAACTCGTCACCACTCCGTCTCTGTGGCACCACAATTGCTGCAGTCGCACACCGGCACCCCGCGTGGACAGAACCTGAACAACGGAGACGGGGGTAGCCCCTCTTCGCCCATACTGGAGCCCAACTCAATCTACAACGAGCCCTGTGACAGTAAGGATCTCCATAGCTCCACTCGACGGTCAGGCACCCGAAGGGCCAGCCTTACAGCTGGTATCTACTGTGATACGGAGCATCACAAGGCTTATGACTCCAGTCCCCGCGGTAAGTTATGTCTCCTCCAGCCCTCCCCACCCTTCCGGGGTTTGGCAGGGCTTTTTCACGGAGAAAAGAGAGGACTGGCAAAGGCAGGGTAGTCTTTTACAACAGTTTTTGACTTCTTTGTGTTGGATTGCCAACTATACCCCAACCACAGGTCGAGATAACCGGATATCTGAATTCATATCGTAGGTCATGGATAATCGTCAAAAACTACCTGTCCGCGTCTCGTCGACCACGATTGGGAACATTTAGCGTCGCTTGGAGGTGGCATTTGCTGACTAGTCCTGCTTTCAGGATGGAATGCAAGGCTATTTCATTTGCCTGGAAGCCTGGCTAGTGACGAAAGTCAAGCTGGAAGTGTCAGCAACGCTCATTAAATACTGATTGCTCGTCGTTATACAATTGCCTGCGAGGGCTCCACCAAGACAACAGCAGATCGCCCTGTCTTTCATCCTGTACTTACGATAGATCCGTGGTCGTCACTTTCGTATAACCGGTAGACTAAGCCCGTGCCCAGTTCGAGCCTATTCATAGTTCCCTTGGTCAGTCATTTCACACCCATTTTTGCCCGAAATGCTTGCTGGCTCGCAACTTGACCAAGTGGACGGTCTGCCTTTCGCCATCGTTGCTGCCAGTAGGCGAAGCTAGTTTTCTCTGACATTCTAGTCAGATTGGTGTATCCGCATATTCCAATGTGAATATATATACCCGATTTATGCGACAAAGGTTGACTGATGACGAGGTAACCCTAGAGGGGAGGCTGCGGGGTTGGATTGGATTGGATTGGAACGTCAGTCTCATAGTACTGTTTTTCCATCCTTTTCGCCCTACTTGTGGGGAACTTGCGCTCTCTGCCTAAGAACTTCATTTTGTGTCCTGTTGGCAGGTGCTGGCTGGGGTAAAACTGAGCAGAAGGCTGGAACAGCAGCTGTCTGTTGTACATCCGTATTTGGTGGTCGGGTCGTGATTTTGTTTTATCGCCAAGCGATTGCGTGTTTGCCGCATCTGCTCCCATGGCCCGGGGTTTGCTTGTTCCGAAACGCCAGTCCGATCATGGAAATTCATTTAGTCTTTCTTGGATCATTTTAGCGAATATGTCGATTCCTCCTGGACTTCTAACTGAAGGTTTCGACTTGCGCCGATACGACTAACTTTTTTTGGAAAACGAATGAGCTATTGACTAGCCTATTTTGGGTGTTAGATTTGTTCTGTCCGAGATGGCAGCGGGTCTTGAATGGTTATTTTTTCAAAAAAATAAAAATTTATTACAACAAAAAATTATGCTGCTGTTTAGGTTCCTCGGAAATTAATCGCTAACTTTGGACTGCATACTGTGCTGTCACCATGGTTCCGCCTGTAACCCCTAAAATAGTCTGATTGTCTTTTTACCGATAAATGCTAATGACTAATTAAAATCTTGCTGCAGGAAATCCTATTTTCAAGTAATTACAGGTAACATTTAAAGTACATGAAAACGCTCCATGGCTGTTTATTCTGAGAGTCGTGCAGACAATCGTTGGATGAAACCGCCAAAATAGCGTAGTTAACTTTTGCTCATTTAAATACCTTGCGTTTACATGCCGTATTTGTTGAATGCATAAAAGAAACGCTTTTTGTTTTTGTTCGTTTAAAGAATGGAATAATTGCCATTCCCTTCAAGGAACTGTTCCCTTTCTGTTAAAAAAGTAGCATGCATGTTTCATTAAGGGTTGGATCAGAAACTCGAAACTTATCATCTATTGCAGGACTGCAACAGTTAACGACGCAGAAACTCAACTCGAAGCCATATTTATAGGTTCTAGAAATCTCTGGAATTAACCTCGTTCATTAAAAGGCGGAATGAAGACATTGGTTTGACCAAGAGAGTAGCTTGCCGGGTCACACCATACAACTTAACCTGCTTCGGTCTCTATCTGACTCAGGACAAGAGAGGCCTAATGTTTGCAACAGGTTTAGTGCCCTTTGTTAGGTTTAAGGCATATGGCTGAAGTCCAGGCTCACGGACTCATCCCTAGCCCTCCTCGATGCCTCCAATTTGGTAGTGGTGCCGGATCGAGGGCATTAGCACTTAGTTCGTGAGGTGGGCGACAAAGAATGTGCCCAAACGACCACTTTCATCTTTCTTGGACGGCTTGGGATGTCCTTAGGATGTTTTCGTGGATGAGTGCGGACTGCCTCATTTGAGACGAAGTCGGCGCACTTCTTTTGAAGAATGGTCCTCAAACAGTGGTGATCCAATACCTCCATTTTTCGATCATCTTTCACGCGCATAGTCCAGCTTTCACCGACCGGACGGATGCATAGTAGACACGAATATTCGTGGCGATAGAAGTGTCACGTCGGGTCCATAGGCACTTTCTAAGGCCTGAGAAAACCCGACGAGCAGTCTCGCCCCGAAGTATTCGTAACTGTCTACTTCTTCAACTTGGAAACCATCAATCTCGAGAGGTGCTTTCTCCTGATCAGGTATGCAGCTTGAAAACATTTGGTCTTCCCAGCGTTTATAGACAAATCGGCCGATTTAGTGACCTCATTCATCCGTGACACCAGGGATTGCAGATCACCAAAGCTTGAAGCTAGTAAGGCGATATCATCGGTGTGGTCGAGATCAGTCAGCCTGCGTTCGGCTGCGAGCTTTAAAACCGTCCTCTTCCTCTAAGGCCTGCCTAAGAATCCAGTTAATGGTGTAGTTTAACAGAATGAGTGACAAGATACAACCTCATCAAACGCCAGACCGAATACCGAACAGTTGTGAAAGGTTTTTATGAACCAGCATTGGTGCAGTGGTGGAGCGGTAACTGATGGTTATAGTGGTGTACCATCTAGGGCCATTATCCGGCATAGGGATTCATGATGGACGGAATCGAACGTGACGGTAAAGTCAACAAAGCAGACAAACGTCAGTTGTTGGTAACTATGATGGAATTCAAGGATGCACGTCAGTGGGAATATATGGTCTGCACATCCTGCCCAGCATGGACTCCAGCTTTGTTGGGACTTGTCATGGAGTCATGCACAGCCTGGAATCGCCTGAGAAGGACAATAGCGAGGATTTTTGCAGCAACTTCGATAATACGTATGCTGTGGTAGTTCTCGCATCTTGACTTATCTCCCTTGTGGACAGGTACAAGGATATATGAGACCCAGTCGTCTCTCGCTACGCGTGTTGAATCACTTCATGGAGCCGGGGCGCCAGTGTGTCGACACAATACATGCAGATTTCAGCGGGTATACCGTCCTCTCCAAGTGCCTTGATGCTGCGCAACCTTTGTATGACATCAGTAACTTCTCCTTCAGAAGGCGGGTCGCTGGAGAGGGAAGAGATTCCGCTGCAGAGAAGAACCCGGGGTGCTCGGGTCGGTATCGAAGTTGCGAAAGTGTTCGCAATGCTCGCGCCAGCTCTCGATCTTGGCCAAGTTTTTAGCAATAAGGCTGCCATTCACGTCACGAACAGACTCATTCAGTGTAGAGGGCCTACCATTAACTTGGCAGAGTTTTAGAGTGCCACCAACGTCTAAGGCCTGCTACGTGGAGCTGACGCCCAGACTCATGGACCGATTCTTGGCTCTAACTTCTATTAAATATAATGATTAGGGCAGATCTCTACATTCATTGCTCTAATTTTTAAAGCAGGTTAATGTTAGTGCTCCACCTGTCAACTTTTATTAGTTTCTTATAATTTGTTGGTTCTCTCCTGACAGATCGCCTGCTTCTATTTTCTAAATGCCTGTACTACTTCAGAAGGCGAGTATCACTAATTTTCCTGATGGTGCTTAAAGCAATTGAATAAAATCCTTTAACAGTTCACATCAGTATGCATTTGCCAAGCCAATTATCACCCGCACAAGGCCATTACACATTCCGCAAGACCCTACATGATACCGACTTTTGTGGTTAGAACGAAGCTTGCTGTCTGTGGACAGTGCACGTACAACCAAGGCCTTCCCACGGCAGCTATATTGTTCAGCCCACGAGGAAGCACCCCCCCAGATTAGTAGCGACCGCGCTGTGCGTAATTGTGCATCCAGACGCCTATCCGGTCTCGCCATCCAACAAAATTGCGCCTACCAATCTCTGCAATCGCCTATTGCTGCCGCCGCCTGCACACGCGTGCCTGTGCGGGGGCGTGGCTGAGGCAATAGTAGCGGCAGCAACGCTTCGTCTGGGTTTCTGTTGCGGCGGCGGCGGCGGCGGCCACGAGAGCGGTAGGCTGCTGACCTTCCCACCGCCCGGATCAGTCTCCTGTTCAGGAATGGTCGGTTTTGCTCTCTCTCTCTACACTCCCCCAACCGGTAGTCTGCGTTCCCTGTAGCCTGACCCACCACCAGCGCAGACGACTGCGACTGCTGTTTGCACTGCTTGTACA
>WEDG01009020.1:0-30152 GCA_017591395.1 Schistocephalus solidus | reverse complement strand
ATCATCATATTCCCCGATCGCAACCGACAAAACAACGAGCCCGTGGCTCAATGGTAGAGCGTTCGACTCAATTACCAAAGGTCGCTGGGTTCGAATCCTAGGTATGCCACACTTGGGATTGGGTATGACTGGCTGATGACGTGCTAATAAGCCAGAAATGGCCATTCCGATCTCCACTTTCTTTGTCGGTTCCACTTTATCAACATATGCTACACGTCGCTATGCGACCGCCAGCGGGTGCTCTAGTCTGAGCTCCAAGGCACAACCGAACATACCTGTTCCGTAAGCAGATCGGTGAGCCACAAACTATCATAATATTCCCGATCGCAACTGACAAAACAACGAGCCCGTGGCACAATGGTAGAGCGTTCGACTCAATTACCAAAGGTCGCTGCTTCGAATCCCAGGTATGCCACAATTGGGATTGGGTATGACTAGCTGATGACTGCTAATAAGCCAGAAATGGCCATTCAGGTCTCCCTTTTATCTTTGTCGGTTCCATTTCATCATATGCTTCACGTCACTATGCGAACGCCTGCGAGGGCTCTAGTCTGAGCTCCAAGGCACAACGGAACATACCTGTTACTTATGCAGATCGGTGAGCCACACACTATCATCATATTCCTGATCGCAACCGACAAAATCAACGAGCCCGTGGCACAATGGTAGAGCGTTCGACTCAATTACCAAAGGTCGCTGGGTTTCGAATCCCAGGTATGCCACACTTGGGATTGGGTATGACTGGCTGATGACGTGCTAATAAGCCAGAAATGGCCATTCCGGTCTCCCCTTGTCTTTGTCGGTTCCACTTTTTCATCACATATGCTGCACGTCACTATGCGACCGCCTGCGAGGGCTCTAGTCTGAGCTCCAAGGGCACAACGGAACATACCTGTTCCTTAAGCAGATCGGTGAGCCACACACTATCATCATATTCCCGATCGCAACCGACAAAACAACGAGCCCGTGGCTCAATGGTAGAGCGTTCGACTCAAATACCAAAGGTCGCGGGTTCGAATCCCAGGTGTGCCACACTTGGGATTGGGTATGACTGGCTGATGACTGCTAATAAGCCAGAAATGGCCATTCCGGTCTCCCTTGTCTTTGTCGGTTCCATTTCATCATATGCTACACGTCGCTATGCGACCGCCTGCGAGGGCTCTAGTCTGAGCTCCAAGGGCACAACGGAACATACCTGTTTCCTTAAGCAGATCGGTGAGCCCACACTATCATCATATTCCCGATCGCAACCGACAAAAACAACGAGCCCGTGGCTCAATGGTAGAGCGTTCGACTCAAATACCAAAGGTCGCGGGTTCGAATCCCAGGTGTGCCACACTTGGGATTGGGTATGACTGGCTGATGACGGCTAATAAGCCAGAAATGGCCATTCCGGTCTCCCTTGTCTTTGTCGGTTCCATTTCATCATATGCTTCACGTCGCTATGCGACCGCCTGCGAGGGCTCTAGTCTGAGCTCCAAGGGCACAACGGAACATACCTGTTTCCTTAAGCAGATCGGTGAGCCCACACACTATCATCATATTCCCGATGGCAACCGACAAAACAACGAGCCCGTGGCTCAATGGTAGAGCGTTCGACTCAAATACCAAAGGTCGCGGGCTTCGAATCCCAGGGATGCCACACTTGGGATTGGGTATGACTGGCTGATGACGGCTAATAAGCCAGAAATGGCCATTCCGGTCTCCCTTTGTCTTTGTCGGTTCCATTTTCATCATATGCTACACGTCGCTATGCGACCGCCTGCGAGGGCTCTAGTCTGAGCTCCAAGGGCACAACGGAACATACCTGTTTCCTTATCCAGATCGGTGAGCAACACACTATCATCATATTCCCGATCGCAACCGACAAAACAACGAGCCCGTGGCTCAATGGTAGAGCGTTCGACTCAATTACCAAAGGTCGCTGGGTTCGAATCCCAGGTGTGCCACACTTTGGGATTGGGTATGACTGGCTGATGACTGATATTAAGCCAGAAATGGCCATTCCGGTCTCCCTTTGTCTTTGTCGGTTCCACTTTATCAACATATGCTACACGTCGCTATGCGACCGCCAGCGGGTGCTCTAGTCTGAGCTCCAAGGCACAACGGAACATACCTGTTCCTTAAGCAGATCGGTGAGCCACACACTATCATCATATTCCCGATCGCAACCGACAAAACAACGAGCCCGTGGCTCAATGGTAGAGCGTTCGACTCAAATACCAAAGGTCGCTGCTTCGAATCCCAGGTATGCCACACTTGGGATTGGTATGACTGGCTGATGACGGCTTATAAGCCAGAAATGGCCATTCCGGTCTCCCTTTGTCTTTGTCGGTTCCATTTCATCATATGCTTCACGTCACTATGCGAATGCCTGCGAGGGCTCTAGTCTGAGCTCCAAGGCACAAATGAACATACCTGTTCCTTAAGCAGATCGGTGAGCCAAACACTATCATCATATTCCCGATCGCAACTGACAAAACAATGAGCCCGTGGCTCAATGGTAGAGCGTTCGACTCAATTACCAAAGGTCGCGGGTTCGAATCCCAGGTGTGCCACACTTGGGATTGGGTATGACTGGCTGATGACGGCTAATAAGCCAGAAATGGCCATTCCGGTCTCCCTTTGTCTTTGTCGGTTCCATTATCATCATATGCTACACGTCGCTATGCGACCGCCTGCGAGGGCTCTAGTCTGAGCTCCAAGGGCACAACGGAACATACATGTTCCTTAAGCAGATCGGTGAGCCACACACTATCATCATATTCCCGATCGCAACCGACAAAACAACGAGCCCGTGGCTCAATGGTAGAGCGTTCGACTCAATGACCAAAGGTCGCGGGTTCGAATCCCAGGTATGCCACACTTGGGATTGGGTATGACTGGCTGATGACGGCTAATAAGCCAGAAAATGGCCATTCCGGTCTCCCTTTGTCTTTGTCGGTTCCATTTCATCATATGCTTCACGTCGCTATGCGACCGCCTGCGAGGGCTCTAGTCTGAGCTCCAAGGGCACAACGGAACATACCTGTTACTTAAGCAGATCGGTGAGCCACACACTATCATCATATTCCCGATCGCAACCGACAAAACAACGAGCCCGTGGCTCAATGGTAGAGCGTTCGACTCAATTACCAAAGGTCGCTGCTTCGAATCCCAGGTATGCCACACTTGGGATTGGGTATGACTGGCTGATGACGGCTAATAAGCCAGAAATGGCCATTCCGGTCTCCCTTGTCTTTGTCGGTTCCACTTTATCATCATATGCTACACGTCACTATGCGACCGCCTGCGAGGGCTCTAGTCTGAGCTCCAAGGGCACAACGGAACATACCTGTTTCCTTATGCAGATCGGTGAGCCACACACTATCATCATATTCCCGATCGCAACCGACAAAATCAACGAGCCCGTGGCTCAATGGTAGAGCGTTCGACTCAAATTACCAAAGGTCGCGGGTTCGAATCCCAGGTATGCCACACTTGGGATTGGGTATGACTGGCTGATGACGGCTAATAAGCCAGAAATGGCCATTCCGGTCTCCCTTGTCTTTGTCGGTTCCACTTTATCATCATATGCTACACGTCGCTATGCGACCGCCTGCGAGGGCTCTAGTCTGAGCTCCAAGGGCACAACGGAACATACCTGTTCCTTAAGCAGATCGGTGAGCCACACACTATCATCATATTCCCGATCGCATCCGACAAAACATCGAGCCCGTGGCTCAATGGTAGAGCGTTCGACTCAATTACCAAAAGGTCGCTGGGTTTCGAATCCCAGGTGTGCCACACTTGGGATTGGGTATGACTGGCTGATGACGGCTAATAAGCCAGAAATGGCCATTCCGGTCTCCCTTTGTCTTTGTCGGTTCCACTTTATCATCATATGCTACACGTCACTATGCGACCGCCTGCGAGGGCTCTAGTCTGAGCTCCAAGGGCACAACGGAACATACCTGTTACTTTAGCAGATCGGTGAGCCACACACTATCATCATATTCCCGATCGCAACCGACAAAAACAACGAGCCCGTGGCTCAATGGTAGAGCATTCGACTCAAATTACCAAAGGTCGCTGGGTTTCGAATCCCAGGTATGCCACACTTGGGATTGGGTATGACTGGCTGATGACGGCTAATAAGCCAGAAATGGCCATTCCGGTCTCCCTTGTCTTTGTCGGTTCCACCTTATCAACATATGCTACACGTCGCTATGCGACCGCCTGCGAGGGCTCTAGTCTGAGCTCCAAGGGCACAACGGAACATACATGTTCCTTAAGCAGATCGGTGAGCCACACACTATCATCATATTCCCGATCGCAACCGACAAAATCAACGAGCCCGTGGCTCAATGGTAGAGCGTTCGACTCAAATACCAAAGGTCGCTGGTTCGAATCCCAGGTATGCCACACTTGGGATTGGGTATGACTGGCTGATGACGGCTAATAAGCCAGAAATGGCCATTCCGGTCTCCCTTGTCTTTGTCGGTTCCATTTCATCATATGCTTCACGTCACTATGCGACCGCCTGCGAGGGCTCTAGTCTGAGCTCCAGGGCACAACGGAACATACATGTTCCTTAAGCAGATCGGTGAGCCACACACTATCATCATATTCCCGATCGCAACCGACAAAACAACGAGCCCGTGGCTCAATGGTAGAGCGTTCGACTCAAATACCAAAGGTCGCGGGTTCGAATCCCAGGTGTGCCACACTTGGGATTGGGTATTACTAGCTGATGACGGCTAATAAGCCAGAAATGGCCATTCCGGTCTCCCTTGTCTTTGTCGGTTCCATTTCATCATATGCTTTACGTCGCTATGCGACCGCCTGCGAGGGCTCTAGTCTGAGCTCCAAGGGCACAACGGAACATACATGTTTCCTTAAGCAGATCGGTGAGCCCACACACTATCATCATATTCCCGATCGCAACCGACAAAACAATGAGCCGGTGGCTCAATGGTAGAGCGTTCGACTCAAATTACCAAAGGTCGCGGGTTCGAATCCCAGGTATGCCACACTTGGGATTGGGTAGGACTGGCTGATGACTGCTAATAAGCCAGAAATGGCCATTCCGGTCTCCCTTTGTCTTTGTCGGTTCCATTTCATCATATGCTACACGTCACTATGCGACCGCCTGCGAGGGTTCTAGTCTGAGCTCCAAGGGCACAACGGAACATACCTGTTTCCTTAAGCAGATCGGTGAGCCCCACACTATCATCATATTCCCGATCGCAACCGACAAAACAACGAGCCCGTGGCTCAATGGTAGAGCGTTCGACCTTAATTACCAAAGGTCGCTGGTCTCGAATCCCAGGTATGCCACACTTGGGATTGGGTATGACTGGCTGATGACGGGTAATAAGCCAGAAATGGCCATTCCGGTCTCCCTTGTCTTTGTCGGTTCCACTTTATCAACATATGCTACACGTCGCTATGAGACCGCCTGCAAGGGCTCTAGTCTGAGCTCCAAGGGACAACGGAACATACCTGTTACTTAAGCAGATCGGTGAGCCACACACTATCATCATATTCCCGATCGCAACCGACAAAACAACGAGCCCGTGGCTCAATGGTAGAGCGTTCGACTCAATTACCAAAGGTCGCTGGCTTCGAATCCCAGGTGTGCCACACTTTGGGATTGGGTATGACTGGCTGATGACGGCTAATAAGCCAGAAATGGCCATTCCGGTCTCCCTTTGTCTTTGTCGGTTCCATTTTCATCATATGCTACACGTCGCTATGCGACCGCCTGCGAGGGCTCTAGTCTGAGCTCCAAGGGCACAACGGAACATACCTGTTGGCTTAAGCAGATCGGTGAGCCACACACTATCATCATATTCCCGATCGCAACCGACAAAACAACGAGCCCGTGGCTCAATGGTAGAGCGTTCGACTCAAATTACCAAAGGTCGCTGGGTTCGAATCCCAGGTAGTGCCACACTTGGGATTGGGTATGACTGGCCGATGACTGGCTAATAAGTCAGAAATGGCCATTCCGGTCTCCCTTTGTCTTTGTCGGTTCCACTTTATCAACATATGCTACACATCACTATGCGACCGCCTGCGAGGGCTCTAGTCTGAGCTCCAAGGGCACAACGGAACATACCTGTTTACTTAAGCAGATCGGTGAGCCACACACTATCATCATATTCCCGATCGCAAACCGACAAAATCAACGAGCCCGTGGCTCAATGGTAGAGCGTTCGACTCAATTACCAAAGGTCGCGGGTTCGAATCCCAGGTATGCCACACTTGGGATTGGGTATGACTGGCTGATGACGGCTAATAAGCCAGAAATGGCCATTCTACGGGCTCCCTTGTCTTTGTCGGTTCCATTTCATCATATGCTACACGTCACTATGCGACCGCCTGCGAGGGCTCTAGTCTGAGCTCCAAGGGCACAACGGAACATACCTGTTACTTAAGCAGATCGGTGAGCCACACACTATCATCATATTCCCGATCGCAACCGACAAAACAACGAGCCCGTGGCTCAATGGTAGAGCGTTCGACTCAATTACCAAAGGTCGCGGGTTCGAATCCCAGGTGTGCCACACTTGGGATTGGGTATGACTGGCTGATGACGGCTAATAAGCCAGAAATGGCCATTCCGGTCTCCCCTTTGTCTTTGTCGGTTCCATTATCATCATATGCTACACGTCGCTATGCGACCGCCTGCGAGGGCTCTAGTCTGAGCTCCAGGGCACAACGGAACATACCTGTTCCTTAAGCAGATCGGTGAGCCACACACTATCATCATATTCCCGATCGCAACCGACAAAACAACCGAGCACGTGGCTCAATGGTAGAGCGTTCGACTCAATTACCAAAGGTCGCGGGTTCTCGGAATCCCAGGTATGCCACACTTGGGATTGGGTATGACTGGCTGATGACGGCTAATAAGCCAGAAATGGCCATTCAGGGTCTCCCCTTTATCTTTGTCGGTTCCATTTTCATCATATGCTACACGTCGCTATGCGACCGCCTGCGAGGGCTCTAGTCTGAGCTCCAAGGCACAACGGAACATACCTGTTTCCTTAAGCAGATCGGTGAGCCACACACTATCATCATATTCCCGATCGCAACCGACAAAAACAACGAGCCCGGGCACAATGGTAGAGCGTTCGACTCAATTACCAAAGGTCGCTGGGTTCGAATCCCAGGTATGCCACACTTGGGATTGGGTATGACTGGCTGATGACGGCTAATAAGCCAGAAATGGCCATTCCGGACTCCCTGGTCTTTTGTCGGTTCCACTTTATCGATCATATTCTACACGTCGCTATGCGACCGCCTGCGAGGGCTCTAGTCTGAGCTCCAAGGGCACAACGGAACATACCTGTTCCTTAAGCAGATCGGTGAGCCACACACTATCATCATATTCCCGATCGCAACCGACAAAACAACGAGCCCGTGGCTCAATGGTAGAGCGTTCGACTCCAATTACCAAAGGTCGCGGGTTTCGAATCCCAGGTATGCCACACTTGGGATTGGGTATGACTGGCTGATGACGGCTAATAAGCCAGAAATGGCCATTCCGGTCTCCCCTTTGTCTTTGTCGGTTCCACTTTATCATCATATGCTACACGTCGCTATGCGACCGCCTGCGAGGGCTCTAGTCTGAGCTCCAAGGGCACAACGGAACATACCTGTTACTTTAAGCAGATCGGTGAGCCACACACTATCATCATATTCCCGATCGCAACCGACAAAACAACGAGCCCGTGGCTCAATGGTAGAGCGTTCGACTCAATTACCAAAAGGTCGCTGGGCTCGAATCCCAGGTGTGCCACACTTGGGATTGGGTATGCACTGGCTGATGACTGCTAATAAGCCAGAAATGGCCATTCCGGTCTCCCTTTGTCTTTGTCGGTTCCATTTCATCAACATATGCTACACGTCACTATGCGAACGCCTGCGAGGGCTCTAGTCTGAGCTCCAAGGCACAACGGAACATACTGTTACTTAAGCAGATCGGTGAGCCACACACTATCATCATATTCCCGATCGCAACCGACAAAACAACGAGCCCGTGGCTCAATGGTAGAGCGTTCGACTCAATTACCAAAGGTCGCGGATTTCGAATCCCAGGTATGCCACACTTGGGATTGGGTATGACTGGCTGATGACTGCTAATAAGCCAGAAATGGCCATTCCGGTCTCCCTTATCTTTGTCGGTTCCATTTCATCATATGCTTCACGTCACTAAGCGACCGCCTGCAAGGGCTCTATTCTGAGCTCCTAGGCACAACGGAACATACTTGTTACTTAAGCAGATCGGTGAGCCACACACTATCATCATATTCTCGATCGCAACCCACAAAAACAACGAGCCCGTGGCTCAATGGTAGAGCGTTCGACTCCAATACCAAAGGTCGCGGGTTTTAATCCCAGGTATGCCGCACTTGGGATTGGGTATTACTGGCTGATGACTGCCAATAAGCCAGAAATGGCCATTCCGGTCTCCCCTTTGTCTTTGTCGGTTCCATTTCATCATATGCTTCACGTCGCTATGCGACCGCCTGCGAGGGCTCTAGTCTGAGCTCCAAGGGCACAAACGGAACATACCTGTTTACTTATGCAGATCGGTGAGCCACACACTATCATCATATTCCCGATCGCAACCGACAAAACAACGAGCCCGTGGCTCAATGGTAGAGCGTTCGACTCAAATTACCAAAGGTCGCTGGGTTCGAATCCCAGGTATGCCACACTTGGGATTGGGTATGACTGGCTGATGACGGGCTAATAAGCCAGAAATGGCCATTCCGGTCTCCCTTGTCTTTTGTCGGTTCCACTTTATCAACATATGCTACACGTCGCTATGCGACCGCCTGCGAGGGCTCTAGTCCTGAGCTCCAAGGGCACAACGGAACATACCTGTTCCTTAAGCAGATCGGTGAGCCAAACACTATCATCATATTCCCGATCGCAACCGACAAAACAACGAGCCCGTGGCTCAATGGTAGAGCGTTCGACTCAATTACCAAAGGTCGCGGGTTCGAATCCCAGGTGTGCCACACTTGGGATTTGGTATGACTGGCTGATGACGGCTAATAAGCCAGAAATGGCCATTCCGGTCTCCCTTTGTCTTTGTCGGTTCCACTTTTATCATCATATGCTACACGTCGCTATGTGACCGCCAGCGGGTGCTCTAGTCTGAGCTCCAAGGCACAACCGAACATACCTGTTCCGTAAGCAGATCGGTGAGCCACAAACTATCATCATATTCCCCATCGCAACCGACAAATCAACGAGCCCGTGGCACAATGGTAGAGCGTTCGACTCAATTACCAAAGGTCGCTGCTTCGAATCCCAGGTATGCCATACTTGGGATTGGGTATGACTGGCTGATGACGCGTAATAAGCCAGAAATGGCCATTCCGGTCTCCCTTTGTCTTTGTCGGTTCCACTTTATCAATCCTATGCTTCACGTCGCTATGCGACCGCCTGCGAGGGCTCTAGTCTGAGCTCCAAGGGCACAATGGAACATACCTGTACCTTAAGCAGATCGGTGAGCCACACACTATCATCATATTCCCGATCGCAACCGACAAAACAACGAGCCCGTGGCTCAATGGTAGAGTGTTCGACTCAATTTTCAAAGGTCGCGGGTTCGAATCCCAGGTGTGCCACACTTGGGATTGGGTATGACTGGCTGATGACGGCTAATAAGCCAGAAATGGCCATTCCGGTCTCCCTTTGTCTTTGTCGGTTCCACTTTATCAACATATGCTACACGTCAGCTATGCGACCGCCTGCGAGGGCTCTAGTCTGAGCTCCAAGGGCACAACGGAACATACATGTTCCTTATGCAGATCGGTGAGCCACACACTATCATCATATTCCCGATCGCAACCGACAAATCAATTAGCCCGTGGCTCAATGGTAGAGCGTTCGACTCAATTACCAAAGGTCGCGGGTTCGAATCCCAGGTATGCCACACTTGGGATTGGGTATGACTGGCTGATGACGGCTAATAAGCCAGAAATGGCCATTCCGGTCTCCCTTGTCTTTGTCGGTTCCATTTCATCATATGCTTCACGTCGCTATGCGACCGCCTGCGAGGGCTCTAGTCTGAGCTCCAGGGCACAACGGAACATACCTGTTCCTTAAGCAGATCGGTGAGCCCCACACTATCATCATATTCCCGATCGCAACTGACAAAACAATGAGCCCGTGGCTCAATGGTAGAGCGTTCGACTCAATTACCAAAGTTCGCTGCTTCGAATCCCAGGTATGCCACACTTGGGATTGGGTATTACTAGCTGATGACTGCTAATAAGCCAGAAATGGCCATTCCGGTCTCCCTTTGTCTTTTGTCGGTTCCACTTTCATCATATGCTTCACGTCACTATGCGACCGCCTGCGAGGGCTCTAGTCTGAGCTCCAAGGCACAACGGAACATACCTGTTACTTATGCAGATCGGTGAGCCACACACTATCATCATATTCCCGATCGCAACCGACAAAACAACGAGCCCGTGGCTCAATGGTAGAGCGTTCGACTCAATTACCAAAGGTCGCGGGTTCGAATCCCAGGTATGCCACACTTGGGATTGGGTATGACTGGCTGATGACGGGTTAATAAAGCCAGAAATGGCCATTCCGGTCTCCCTTTGTCTTTGTCGGTTCCATTTTATCATCATATGCTGCACGTCACTATGCGACCGCTTGCGAGGGCTCTATAGTGAGCTCCAAGGCACAAACGGAACATACCTGTTCCTTAAGCAGATCGGTGAGCCACACACTATCATCATATTCCCTGATCGCAACCGACAAAACAACGAGCCCGTGGCTCAATGGTAGAGCGTTCGACTCAATTACCAAAGGTCGCGGGCTTCGAATCCCAGGTATGCCACACTTGGGATTGGGTATGACTGGCTGATGACGGGCTAATAAGCCAGAAATGGCCATTCCGGTCTCCCCTTTGTCTTTGTCGGTTCCACTTTATCAACATATGCTACACGTCACTATGCGACCGCCTGCGAGGGCTCTAGTCTGAGCTCCAAGGCACAACGGAACATACCTGTTACTTAAGCAGATCGGTGAGCCACACACCATCATCATATTCCCGATCGCAACCGACAAAATCAACGAGCCCGTGGCTCAATGGTAGAGCGTTCGACTCAATTACCAAAGGTCGCCGGTTCGAATCCCCAGGTATGCCACACTTGGGATTGGGTATGACTGGCTGATGACGCATAAGCCAGAAATGGCCATTCGAGGTCTCCCCTTGTCTTTGTCGGTTCCACTTTATCATCATATGCTTCACGTCGCTATGCGACTGCCTGCGAGGGCTCTAGTCTGAGCTCCAAGGGCACAACGGAACATACCTGTTACTTAAGCAGATCGGTGAGCCACACACTATCATCATATTCCCGATCGCAACCGACAAAACAACGAGCCCGTGGCTCAATGGTAGAGCGTTCGACTCAATTACCAAAGGTCGCGGGTTCGAATCCCAGGTGTGCCACACTTGGGATTGGGTATGACTGGCTGATGACTGCTATTAAGCCAGAAATGGCCATTCCGATCTCCCTTGTCTTTGTCGGTTCCATTTTATCAACATATGCTGCACGTCACTATGCGACCGCCTGCGAGGGCTCTAGTCTGAGCTCCAAGGCACAACGGAACATACTTGTTGCTTAAGCAGATCGGTGAGCCACACACTATCATCATATTCCCGATCGCAACCGACAAATCATCAAGCACGTGGCTCAATGGTAGAGCGTTCGACTCAATTACCAAAGTGTCGCTGCTTCGAATCCCAGGTATGCCACACTTGGGATTGGGTATTACTAGCTGATGACTGCTAATAAGCCAGAAATGGCCATTCAGGTCTCCCTTATCTTTGTCGGTTCCATTTCATCATATGCTTCACGTCACTATGCGAACGCCTGCGAGGGCTCTAGTCTGAGCTCCAAGGCACAACGGAACATACCTGTTACTTATGCAGATCGGTGAGCCACACTATCATCATATTCCCGATCGCAACCGACAAAACAATGAGCCCGTGGCTCAATGGTAGAGCGTTCGACTCAATTACCAAAGGTCGCTGGTTCGAATCCCAGGTATGCCACACTTGGGATTGGGTATGACTGGCTGATGACTGCTAATAAGCCAGAAATGGCCATTCCTGTCTACCCTTATCTTTGTCGGTTCCATTTCATCATATGCTTCACGTCACTATGCGAACGCCTGCGAGGGGCTCTAATCTGAGCTCCAAGGGCACAACGGAACATACCTGTTACTCATGCAGATCGGTGAGCCACACATTATCATCATATTCCCGATCGCAACTGACAAAACAACGAGCCCGTGACACAATGGTAGAGCGTTCGACTCAATTACCAAAGGTCGCTGCTTCGAATCCCAGGTATGCCACACTTGGGATTGGGTATGACTGGCTGATGACGGGTAATAAACCAGAAATGGCCATTCCGGTCTCCCTTGTCTTTGTCGGTTCCTCTTTATCAACGTATGCTGCACGTCGCTATGCGACCGCCTGTGAGGGCTCTAGTCTGAGCCTCCAAGGCACAACGGAACATACCTGTTCCTTAAGCAGATCGGTGAGCCACACACTATCATCATATTCCCGATCGCAACCGACAAAACAACGAGCCCGTGGCTCAATGGTAGAGCGTTCGACTCAATTACCAAAGGTCGCTGGCTCGGAATCCCAGGTATGCCACACTTGGGATTGGGTATGACTGGCTGATGACGGGTAATAAGTCCAGAAATGGCCATTCCGGCTCCCTTATCTTTGTCGGTTCCATTTCATCATATGCTTCACGTCACTATGCGACCGCCTGCGAGGGGCTCTAGTCTGAGCTCCAAGGCACAACGGAACATACCTGTTACTTATGCAGATCGGTGAGCCACACACTATCATCATATTCCCGATCGCAACCGACAAATCAACAAGCCCGTGGCTCAATGGTAGAGCGTTCGACTCAAATTACCAAAGGTCGCTGCTTCGAATCCCAGGTATGCCACACTTGGGATTGTGTATGACTGGCTGATGACGGGTAATAAGCCAGAAATGGCCATTCCGGTCTCCCTTTGTCTTTTGTCGGTTCCTCTTTATCAACGTATGCTGCACGTCACTATACGACCGCCAGCGAGTGCTCTAGTCTAAGCTTCAAGGCACAACGGAACATACCTGTTGCTTAAGCAGATCGGTGAGCCACACACTATCATCATATTCCCGATCGCATCTGACAAAACAACGAGCCCATGGCTCAATGGTAGAGCGTTCGACTCAATACCAAAGGTCGCTGCTTCGAAATCCCAGGGTGCCACACTTTGGGATTGGGTATGACTGGCTGATGACGGCAATAAGCCAGAAATGGCCATTCCGGACTCCCCTTGTCTTTGTCGGTTCCACTTTATCGACATATTCACATGTCACTATGCGACTGCCTGCGAGGGCTCTAGTCTGAGCTCCAAGGCACAACGGAACATACCTGTTACTTAAGCAGATCGGTGAGCCACACATTATCATCATATTCCCGATCGCAATCGACAAATCAACGAGCCCGTGGCTCAATGGTAGAGCGTTCGACTCAATTACCAAAGGTCGCTGCTTCGAATCCCAGGTATGCCACACTTGGGATTGGGTATGACTGGCTGATGACGGGTAACAAAGCCAGAAATGGCCATTCCGGTCTCCCTTGTATTTGACGGTTCCACTTTATCAGCATATGCTGCACGTCGCTATGCGACCGCCTGTGAGGGCTCTAGTCTAAGCTCCAAGGCACAACGGAACATACCTGTTGCTTAAGCAGATCGGTGAGCCACACACTATCATCATATTCCCGATCGCAACTCGACAAAAACAACGAGCCCATGACACAATGGTAGAGCGTTCGACTCAATTACCAAAAGGTCGCTGCTTCGAATCCCAGGTGTGCCATACTTGGGATTGGGTATGACTGGCTAATGACTGCTATTAAGCCAGAAATGACCATTCCGGTCTCCCTTTTCTTTGTCGGTTCCTCTTTATCAACATATGCTACACGTCACTATGCGAATGCCTGCGAGGGCTCTAGTCTGAGCTCCAAGGCACAACGGAACATACTTGTTACTTAAGCAGATCGGTGAGCCACACACTATCATCATATTCCCGATCGCAACTGACAAATCATCAAGCACGTGGCTCAATGGTAGAGCGTTCGACTCAATTACCAAAGTGTGCTGCTTCGAATCCCAGGTATGCCACACTTGGGATTGGGAATTACTAGCTGATGATTGCTAATAAGCCAGAAATGGCCATTCAGGTCTCCCTTATCTTTGTCGGTTCCATTTCATCATATGCTTCACGTCACTATGCGAACGCCTTCGAGGGCTCTAGTCTGAGCTCCAAGGCACAACGGAACATACCTGTTACTTATGCAGATCGGTGAGCCACACTATCATCATATTCCCGATCGCAACCGACAAAACAATGAGTCCGTGGCTCAATGGTAGAGCGTTCGACTCAATTACCAAAGGTCGCTCCCTCAAATCCCAGGTATGCCACACTAGGTATTGGGTATTACTAGCTGATGACTGCTAATAATCCAGAAATGGCCATTCCTGTCTACCTTATCTTTGTCGGTTCCATTTCATCATATGCTTCACGTCACTATGCGAACGCCTGCGGGGGCTTTAATCTGAGCTCCAAGGCACAACGGAACTTACCTGTTACTTATGCAGATCGGTGAGCCACACACTATCATCAGATTCTTGATCGCAACCGACAAATCAACGAGCCCGTGGCACACTGGTATAGCGTTCGACTCAATTACCAAATGTCGCTGCTTCGAACTCCAGGTATGCCACTCTTGGAATTGTGTATGACTGGCTGATGACGGGTAATAAACCAGAAATGGCCGTTCCGGACTCCTTGTCTTTATCGGTTCTCTTTATCAACGTATGCTGCACGTCATTATGCGACCGCCTGTGAGGGCTCTAGTCTGAGCTTCAAGGCACAAATGAACATACCTGTTCCTTAAGCAGATCGGTGAGCCAAACACTATCATCATATTCCCGATCGCATTCGACAAAACAACGATTCCATGGCTCAATGGTAGAGCGTTCGACTCAATTACCAAAGGTCGCTGCTTCAAATCCCAGGTATGCCACACTTGGGATTGGGTATGACTGGCTGATGACGGGTAATAAGTCAGAAATGGCCATTCCGGACTCCCTTGTCTTGGTCGGTTCCACTTTATCGACATATTCTACATGTCACTATGGGACTGCCTGCGAGGGCTCTAGTCTGAGCTCCAAGGCACAACGGAACATACCTGTTACTTATGCAGATAGGTGAGCCCCACACTATCATCAAATTCCCGAACGCAATCGAATAATCAACGAGCCCGTGGCTCATTGGTAGAGCGTTCGACTCAATTACCAAAGGTCGCTGCCTCGAATCCCAGGTATGCCACACTTGGGATTGGGTATGACTGGCTGATGACGGGTAATAAACCAGAAATGGCCGTTCCGGTCTCCCTTGTATTTGACGGTTCCACTTTATCATCTTATGCTGCATGTCATTATGTGACCGCCTGTGAGGGCTCTAGTCTAAGCTGCAAGGCACAACGGAACATACATGTTTGCTTAAGCAGATCGGTGAGCCACACACTATCATCATATTCCCGATCGCAACTGACAAAACAACGAGCCCGTGACACAATGGTAGAGCGTTCGACTCAATTAGAAAAGGTCGCTGCTTCGAATCCCAGGTGTGCCACATTTGGGATTGGGTATGACTGGCTAATGACTGCTATTAAGCCAGAAATGACCATTCCGGTCTCCCTTTTCTTTGTCGGTTCCTCTTTATCAACATATGCTACACGTCACTATGCGAATGCCTGCGAGGGCTCTAGTCTGAGCTCCAAGGCACAACGGAACATACTTGTTACTTAAGCAGATCGGTGAGCCACACACTATCATCATATTCCCGATCGCATCCGACAAATCAACGAGCACGTGGCTCAATGGTAGAACGTTCGACTCAATTACCAAAGTGTGCTGCTTCGAATCCCAGGTATGCCACACTTGGGATTGGGAATTACTAGCTGATGACTGCTAATAAGCCAGAAATGGCCATTCAGGTCTCCCTTATCTTTGTCGGTTCCATTTCATCATATGCTTCACGTCACTATGCGAAATGCCTGCGAGGGCTCTAGTCTGAGCTCCAAGGCACAACGGAACATACCTGTTACTTAAGCAGATCGGTGAGCCACACACTATCATCATATTCCCGATCGCAACCGACAAAACAATGAGCCCGTGGATCAATGGTAGAGCGTTCGACTCAATTACCAAAGGTCGCTGCCTCGAATCCCAGGTATGCCACACTTGGGATTGGGTATTACTAGCTGATGACTGCTAATAAGTCCAGAAATGGCCATTCCAGTCTCCCTTGTCTTTATCTGTTCCATTTCATCATATGCTTCACGTCACTATGCGAACGCCTGCGGGCTTTTAATCTGAGCTCCAAGGCACAACGGAACTTACCTGTTACTTATGCAGATCGGTGAGCCACACACTATCATCAGATTCTTGATCGCAACCGACAAATCAACGAGCCCGTGGCACACTGGTATAGCGTTCGACTCAATTACCAAAGGTCGCTGCTTCGAACTCCCAGGTATGCCACTCTTGGAATTGTGTATGACTGGCTGATGACGGGTAATAAACCAGAAATGGCCGTTCCGGACTCCCTTGTCTTTATCGGTTCCTCTTTATCAACGTATGCTGCATGTCATTATGCGACCGCCTGTGAGGGCTCTAGTCTAAGCTTCAAGGCACAAATGAACATACCTGTTCCTTAAGCAGATCGGTGAGCCAAACACTATCATCATATTCCCGATCGCAATCGACAAAACAACGATTCCATGGCTCAATGGTAGAGCGTTCGACTCCATTACCAAAGGTCGCGGGTTCGAATCTCAGGTGTGCCACACTTGGGATTGGGTATGACTGGCTGATGACTGCTATTAAGCCAGAAATGGCCATTCCGATCTCCCTTGTTTTTGTCGGTTCCATTACATCATATATTACACGTCGCTATGCGACCGCCTGCAAGGGCTCTATTCTGAGCTCCTAGGCACAACGGAACATACTTGTTACTTAAGCAGATCGGTGAGCCACACACTATCATCATATTCCCGATCGCAACCCACTAATCATCAAGCACGTGGCTCAATTGTAGAGCGTTCGACTCAATTACCAAAGTTTGCTGCTTCGAATCCCAGGTATGCCACACTTGGGATTGGGTATTACTGACTGATGACGGGCTAATAAGCCAGAAATGGCCATTCAGGTCTCCCTTATCTTTGTCGGTTCCATTTCATCATATGCTTCACGTCACTATGCGAACGCCTGCGAGGGCTCTAGTCTGAGCTCCAAGGCACAACGGAACATACCTGTTACTTATGCAGATCGGTGATCCACACTATCATCATATTCCCGATCGAAACCGACAAAACAATCGAGTCTGTAGCTCAATGGTAGAGCGTTCGACTCAATTACCAAAGGTCGCTGCCCTCAAATCCAGGGTATGCCACACTAAGGATTGGGTATTACTAGCTGATGACTGCTAATAATCCAGAAATGGCCATTCCTGTCTTCCTTATCTTTGTCGGTTCCATTTCATCATATGCTTCACGTCACTATGCGAACGCCTGTGAGGGCTCTAGTCTGAGCTCCAAGGCACAACGGAACATACCTGTTAATTATGCAGATCGGTGAGCCACACTATCATCAAATTCCCGAACGCAATCGAAAAATCAACGAGCCTCTGGCTCAATGGTAGAGCGTTCGAATCAATTACCAAATTTCGCTGCCTCGAATCCCAGGTATGCCACACTTAGAATTGGGTATGACTGGCTGATGACGGCTACTAAGCCAGAAATGACCATTCCGGTCTCCCTTGTCTTTGTCAGTTCCACTTTATCAACATATGCTACATATCACTATTCGACCTCCTGCGATGGCTCTAGTCGGAGCTCCAAGGCGCAACGGAACACACCCGTTCCTTAAGCAGATTGCTGAGCCACAAACTATCATAATATTCCCGATCGCAACCGACAAAGCAATGAGCCCGTGGCTCAATGGTAGAGCGTTCGAATCAATTACGAAATGTCGCTGCCTCGAATCCCAGGTATGCCACACTTGGAATTGTGTATGAATGGGTGATGATTACTATTAAGCCTGAAATGGCCATTCAGGTCTCCCTTGTCTTTGTCAGTTCCATTTCATCATATGCTTCACGTCACTATGCGTACGCCTGCGAGGGCTATATTCTGAGCTCCAAGGAACAACGGAACATACCTGTTACTTATGCAGATCGCTGAGCCACACTATCATCATATTCCCGATCGCAATCAACAAATCATCGAGGCCGAGGCACAATGGTAGAGCGTTCGACTCAATAACCAAAGGTCACTGCTTTAAATCCTAGGTATGCCACACTTGGGATTGGGTATGACTGGCTATTGACGGGTTATAAGCCAGAAATGGCCATTCCAGTCTCCCTTGTATTTTCGTATACATTTTATCAACATATGCTACATGTCACTAAACGACCGCCTGCGAGGGCTCTAGTCTAAGCTGCAAGGCACAACGGAATACACCCGTTCCTTAATCAGATCGCTGAGCCACACACTATCATCATATTCCCGATCGCATTCGACGTAACAATGAGCCCGTGGCTCAATGGTAGTGCGTTCGACTCAATTACCTAAGTTCGCTGCTTCAAATTTTAAGGTATGCCACACTTGGTATTGGGTATTACTGGCTGATGACGGCTAATAAGCCAGAAATGGCCATTCAGGTCTCCCCTTATCTTTTGTCGGTTCCATTTCATCATATGCTACACGTCGCTATGCGACCGCCTGCGAGAGCTCTAGTGTGAGCTCCAAGGGCACAACGGAACATACATGTTCCTTAAGCAGATCGGTGAGCCCACACACTATCATCATATTCTCGATCGCAAACCGACAAAATCAACGAGCCCGTGGCACAATGGTAGAGCGTTCGACTCAATATACCAAAGGTCGCGGGTTCGAATCCCAGGTATGTCACACTTGGGATTGGGTATGACTGGCTGATGACGGGTAATATGCCAGAAATGGCCATTCCGGTCTCCCTTATCTTTGTCGGTTCCATTTCATCATATGCTTCACGTCACTATGCGAACGCCTGCGAGGGCTCTAGTCTGAGCTCCAAGGCACAACGGAACATACCTGTTACTTATGCAGATCGCTGAGCCACACTATCATCATATTCCCGATCGCAATCGACAAATCAACGAGCTCGAGGCACAATGGTAGAGCGTTCGACTCAATTACCAAAATTCGCTGCTTCAAATCCTAGGTATGCCACACTTGGGATTGGGTATGACTGGGTGATGACGGGTAATAAGCCAGAAATGGCCATTCCGGTCTTCCTTATCTTTGTCGGTTCCATTTCATCATATGCTTCACGTCACTATGCGAACGCCTGCGAGGGCTCTAGTCTGAGCTCCAAGGCACAACGGAACCTACCTGTTACTTATGCAGATCGGGGAGCCACACTTTCATTATATTCCCGATCGCAACCAACAAAACAACGATCCCGTTGCACATTGGCAGAGCGTTCAACTCAATTACCAAATGTCGCTGCTTCGAATCCCAGGTATGTCACACTTGGGATTGGGTATGACTGGCTGATGACGGGATAATATGCCAGAAATGGCCATTCCGTTCTGCCTTGTCTTTTTCGGTTCTACTTCATCAACATACGCTACATGCCACTATACGACCGACTGCGAGGGCTCTAGTCGTTGCTCCACGGCACAACATAACATACCCGTTCCTTAAACAGATCGGTGAGCCACACACTATTATCATATTCCCGATCGCAACTGACAAAACAATGAGCCCGTTGCTCAATGGTAGAGTGTTCGACTGAATTACCAAAGTTTTCGGGTTCGAATCTTAGGTGTGCCCTCACTTGGGATTGGGTATGATTGACTGATTACGTCTAATAAGCCAGAAATAGCCATTCAGGTCTCCCTTGTCTTTGTCAGTTCCACTTTATCAACACACACACACACGACAGTTCGACGATGTCCACCGTATGCTCCATGGAAGGGTGGAGCAGGGACGGTGACTTGCGCATGAAAAGCAATGACCTCTGGTTATCTCTATACATGTGAGATGTAAGCCGTTCAACCCCTGTTGTGTGAAATCCTGGTGCTTGTGTTTTGGGGGGCCAGGGTCGTGTACGCAGTACACGTAGACGAGGTCAACAGCAGCTGCGCCCGCTTCCGCATCGGACAACTGACCGGCTCGGACATTGGTCTGATAGTGGGGGTGGGGGAGAGAGTGAGGTCCAGACCTCAGCGTATTTTCCTCACTATAAACAATCTGACGCGCTTGAAACTATCACGGTGCGCTAAAAAACGTGGCTTGGAAGGTTGCCAACTGACGGGATAACTCGGACCGCGTGGTCAGCCCAATGTTTGTTTTGTGTGGAGTGGCTGACTGGCGGACTGAGAGTCAGTTTGCAATGGCTCCTTCTTAATGTGGCCTTTATGGCACTCCCACTCCTTGGGATCCGAGCCAGGTGTGGTCGCATGCCCAAGGGGCGGCTCCGACCGCGCCAGCCACCTGCGCCCTCTCCCATCTCCGGTCTTCTTGACTCTGTCTTGATACCGGGTTCAGGTGGGGGAGGAGGAGGATAGAGTGCGGTAGCGGCAGCGCAAGGCTACTATCACTTAAAACTAATTCACGCGCAAGTCACCGTCCCTGCACCACCTGGTGTGGAGCATACGGTGGACCTCGTCGAAATCGATGGTCAAACTGCCATCCATCCACAGAAGAACTTATTGCTAAGCCGGACAGATGGAAGAGGATAGTCGGTTAGTGGTTGACATGAGAGAAGAGGAAACAAATATTTGTTCGCCTTAATGGTGTCTGTTGCACCGTCTTAGCGGGCCCGCTATTCGAAATCGATTATTATGCAAAAAACCTGGGGCATAAATGAAAAGTGTTCAAAAACGGCAATATTGTTAAATTGTCTATAGCGTTGCAGTTCTGATGTGTTTGAGTCAATTAAGGTAGCGAGATATTGGTTCGAGGGGTTTGATGCGAAATTTGGTCCTCCTAATTACTGTCTTAGGAATAAATCCTCCGGAAGAAACAGAGACGTTGTTACCGCTGGGCTTCTGACTGTAAGGACAATGGTCATCATGAGTATGCAAATAGAAGAAAACAAGCTGCGTCAAGCAGAACCCTCTCCCCACAATCTCGGAAAAAAACCTTGTGAATTGAAGTGGCATGAAAAAGTCAGCAAATGATAGCTGAAACAACGCACTCGCGTTCAGATGACCTTGATGGATCCTGCAAAATACGGACATCAACTATTTTGACGGATGAGTATTGCCAGTATAGAAAAGAGAGACGATGAAGGCCATTTCTGGCTTATTAGCAGTCGTCAGTTAGTCATAACCATCCCCAGGTCATGCATCACCCGAGAATCGAACCCACGACCCGTTCATCAGAAGTCAAACGCTCTAACTATTGCGCCACGGGCTCATTTTCTTGCCGGTTTTCGATTGGGAATATTGACTAGCATTCGTTAATAAACGCTCACCGGTACGAAGGGGTGTGGTTGCTTTTGGTTAGCGTTCATCAATGAATTCGTCTTTAAACTAATATTTTTTTACTTGAAGCGCTGAACAGCTCAAGTATGCCGCCCCTATCCCATGATTCTTTACGCAATGCATTTAAATTGATCATCAATCATACCATATGGGGAAAAACTTTCAAGCTGCGTAGTACTTGGATAATATCACATAGAACATGTATGTTTACCTAGGCACGCCTAAAGCTTTTGAATCTGACTGGTGCAAGAAGGAGTCCGCAGAGATTAAAACTGGCAGTGATTAATCTATCATCAGCAAATCCCTTAATATAATAAATTGGACGCGCTTGAATCTGAAAAACTGACAGGGTAACTTATTCCTTCCCAGGGGTTAGAGTCAGGCTCAATGGCACCTTCTCAAGGTGATCTCTCATTCAACTGAGTTTCCGGTCGCCCTCATTAACGCCTTGGAGACCAGGTCATGTGTAACACGCTTAGTCGATTGGTATTGTTTCGACAGTCAACGTTCCAATCAACTTGGCCATCCTGCAATCGGAGCCAACTGAATGAGGGAGGAGAGAGTGCAGTAGATGCCGCATATGTCTGTTTCCATCGGCATCTCACACAATCCGTGGGCCACGTGGTGTTCAATAGCCACAAACCTACATCATTCATTATTTATTTATCTACTGAATATTCTCTTTTCCTCTAAGAGGGTTCTTCTTTTCTAAAAGGGCTGTCTCGATTAGAATGGGAGTAGCAATATAATTAAGATATTTATTTTTTTATTCTTTGTCTACTGCATCTTGTATTTATCTTCCCTTTTTACTTCTACCGTCTTTTCGTGCCAATTCAACTTCCGTACAGGTTTGTGCAGCCCACTACTGGCTACTTGAGTGCCGGTGTATGGATGTATGATTTTGTATGGGAATGAAACAAACGTATCTTCGAAACAGACGAGCAAAAAAACAATTTCCATATACATGCATTTATCTCTGAACGAGCTGCTGCGAAATGTTTGTCACTGCATTTTTCCGCAGCCCATCAGACGAGAATCAAACTGCTACCCGGATGACTGAACATCCGACAACTCACCCGCCCCTTCACACCGCCTCCCTCCCCCTAAAAAACCACCTCCGAGCGACGGAGCAGGTCTTTTTCTGCGTTCTGCGCTCAGCAAACCCTGATGACTGCTGACTATTAACTGGGCCACATTCCTTCCCAATTTCGAAGAGGAAGTCACCTGTGGTACTAAGTTATTTAAGGCCGCTAGTTTATTGATGGAGGGCTGGAGCAGGTAGGAGCAGAACGCACATAACAGCAAAGCCGTGGGTCACATAGTTTTTGTTGAGGCGACGATGTAAACAAGGTGCAGTCCTCGCGCGGCTATCCCTAGTCTGCTGGTTTTAGCACAACGAAAAACGGTGTGCGAAGGGGGCAAATGTTGTTTGTAAAGAGGAGGGGGCGGACAGGCTTTCGGTGTTTTTAAATCGCAGAGTTCCGACGGCTGCTTGAAAGCACAGAGACCTCAGAGAAGTAGGAGTGTTCGTTTTAGGAATCCTAAGACTACTACTACTACTACTACTACTACTAATACTACTACTACTACTACTACTACTTCTAATACTACTACTACTACTACCATTACGACTGCTACGAATGCTACCACTACTCCTATGTCTACTTATACTCCTATTACTACTTCCACTTTTACTAATAACAGTACTACTCATTCTAAAATTACCAGTTATATGACTTATAATACTAATATTACTACTACCACTAATATAGTTTAGTTAATGCACCCCCTTGTCATTGGTCGAACTCTCGTATGTTTGTGCGCGTGTGTGTGAGTGTGGCTTCTCAAAGCTGAACACTTCCCTGTGGCCACACCAGGGGCAACGATCACAACCGGCGGGTAAACTAGATGAGGGTGTCCGGTGCTTTGTGTGCCTCCACACCCGGTATGTCTGACTCCCGATCTTCTCACATCCCCCTGCCCACATCTCAAGAGCCATAAGGCGAGCACGACAACAATCCATAAGGCAGGTCAGGGTTACTGTCCCACTAAACCGAAACCGTGACCAATATTGAAGTTCAACAGCTGTCTGGGATGTTCGAGCAACCCTATTTAGGGACAGCACAGTTTGCCTCCTCACGGAGGAAGGGGCTAGAAAAGGTGCCTTAAACAAATTCTGGTTATTACGTCTTCTGCAGCCGGCCGCGACTAGCAGATCGCAAAATACGCGGTCGTAAAACTCAAACAAACAACAATATCCCCCGTCCCCATCCCCCTCGCCAAACCCTCCAGGCTGCTCGGGTGAGTCCACTCACACTAGCAGCCTTGAATGTTCGTTCCCTTTTAGAAAATCCTAGAAGCAACTGGCCGGAACGAAGGACGGCGCTTGTCGCTCGGGAACTGGCGCGCTACAAGGTGGACATTGCTGCTCTCAGCGACACCCGATTCTCTGAGCAGGGTCAGCTGGAGGAGGTGGGTGCCGGCTACACCTTCTTCTGGAGCGGCCGGCCTAAGGCAGAGCGACACGATGCTGGTGTTGCCTTCGCCACCCGGAACGAAAACGTGGAACGTCTGCCCTGTCTGCCACAAGGTATCAATGCTCGCCTGATGAAGCTCCGCCTGCCTCTTTGGGGAGACAATTTCGCCACCTTCATCAGTGTCTATGCTCCCCCGAAGCTGAGCTCTGATGCGGCGAAGGAAAAATTCTACGAGGACCTACACGCCCTGCTGGTGACTGTGCCAAAGGCGAACAAGTTAAATTGTCCTTGGTGACTTCATTGCGCGCGTCGGGAACAACCAGGCTACCTGGCAGGCAGTGCTGGGTCACCATGGTCTCGCTGGCTTCAATGACAACGCTGTTCTTCTCCTACGAGCCTGCGCCGAACACCGTCTTCTGCTGATCAACATCTTCGTCCGCCTTCCAACGCAGGAGAAGGCCACGTAGATACACCCTCAGTTGTGGCGCTGGCAGCTGCTTGACTATGTTATCTTCTGGAGGCGAGATCGGCCGGATGTGCTGGTGACCAAGGCGATCCGCGATGCCGATGGTTGGACGGATTACCACCTCGTCATCTCCCAGATGAGGCTCCGACTGCAATCCAGACGAAGGCCTCAAGGTAAGCGAACGCCAGGTAAGTTAAATACTCTTTTTAATTTGTCTGCTCATTTTTTTGCTTTCAGCGACCAGATAACCCAGAAACTGGAGGACCTGCATGCTCCAGGTAATAACGGCACCGTGAAAACACGATGGTGCCAACTGCAAAATGTCATCCAGTCCACCGCTCCCGACGTCTTCGGACGCGCACGCCTTCAACACCAGAACTGGTTTGACGACAATAACGCCGAAATCAGCAAATTACTCGTGGAGAAGAATGGACTACGCAAAGCCTACATGGAACTTCGGACTGACGCCACCAAAGCAGCCTTCTTCAGATGCCGCCACTTTGTAAAGCATCGGCTGCTGGAGATGCAGGACGTCTGGATGATCCGAAAGGCTGAGGAAATCCAGGGGTATGCAGACCGCAATAAAATGAAAAACTTTTTCAATGCAATCAAGGCCATCTATGGTCCCTGCATCAAGGGGACCGCACCACTGCTCAGCTCTGACGGCACAACACTGCTGACAGAGAAATCGCAAATTCTTAAGTGCTGGGCCGAGCACTTCAGAAGCGTCCTTAATTGCTCATCAGCCATCTCCGATGCTGCCAATGACCAGCTGCCTCAAGTGGACACGAACTATGACCAGGATCTGCCACCTTCCCTACCAGAAACCATGCGGGTCATGCAACAGTGTTTCAGAGGGAAAGCTCAGGGATCCAGCGAAATCCTACCGGAAGTCTACAAGCACAGCGGGTCCCGGTTCTTGGTAGAACTTACAACATTCTTCCAGGAGATGTGACACCAAGGACACGTCCCTCAGGATTTCAAGGAGGCCGCCATTGTCAACCTCTACAAAAAGATGAGGAACCGCCAACTCTGCGACAACCACCGAGGAATCTCGTTTTTGAACATCGCCAAAACGATCTTCGCCCGCATTATCCTCAATCGCCTGAACGCTCAACTGGAGCAACGACTGCTCCCGGAAAACCAATGTGGCTTCCGACGACAACGAGGAAGAATTAACATGAGCTTCACCACTCACCAGGTGCAAGAGAAGTGCCAGGAGATGTAAACTCTCCTCTACACTACCTTCGTAGATTTGACGAAAGCCTTTGACACGGTGAATCGCGACGGGCTGTGGAAAATCATGCAGAAATTCGGCTGTCCTGAACGTTTCACGCATATAGTGCATTGGCTTCACGACGGTATGACGGCGTGCGTTACTGACAACGCGACGGTATCCAAAGCATTCAAAGTGACCAACGGAGTGAAGCAAAGCTGCGTCCTTGCGCCTACCCTCTTCAGTCTTATCTTCTCTGCCATGCTAATGGACGCCTATCGTGAAGAAAAACCTAGGGATCCGCATCGCTCACCAGATGGATGGTCGACTCCTCAACCAACGGCGGATTCACTTCTGCTCGTGTGTCTCCACAGCCACCATCCACGAACTTCTCTTCGCTAACGACTGCGCACTCAATGCAACGTTATAAGAGGACATGCAAAGGAGCATTAACCTCTTCGCTGCTACCTGTGACAACTTCGGACTTCAAAACAACACTGAGAAAATCGTTTAGGATGCATCAGCGATCGTCCAATAGCACCAATACGGCAGCTCACATCAAGGTCAATGGCGCCCAACTGAAATCTGTGGATACCCTCACGTACCTGGGTAGCAGTCTCTCTCGCAGCACAAAAGTCGTCTATAAGATCACACATCGGATTGCCAAAGCCAGCTAAGTCTTTGGACACATGTAGAACGTTGTCTAGAATCGAAACGGTCTCCATCTCAGCAAGCAAGTCAAGATTTACAAAACTGTCGTATTGCCAAGGCTGCTGTATGGAGCGGCGACTTGGACACGGAAGTGTTGAACGAACAGGCCTTCTCAGCATCTATGTTCAGCTGAAACAACTGCAACTGCGCTGGAGCGACCACCTGGTGAGAATGGACGACGAGCGACTACCCAAACGACTTTTCTACGGAGATGTCACCATGGGGGTCTCGTTGGCAAGCGGTTCAAGTACGACGCTACAGAGACACTCTGAGGACCTCCCTGAAGCAACTGCAGATCAACTTGTTGACCTGGGAGGACCTAGTCCGGAACCAATGGCTTGGAGGAGGACAGTAAAACTGGGGCAGCAAGCTACGAAGCCAAACAGGTCGCCGCCACCAAGGCCAAAAGAGCGTCACGAAAGCCACCAGTGCCCTGGACCAACACTGTCAATACTCAATCCCTTCCAACATGTCCGCGCTGTCCACGCAACTTCCCCGCGCGTATTGGCCTGGTCAAACATCTTCGTACGCACTGCAACAACAATTCGACAATTCCAACTTCTACGTCAACTTCTGCCAACCCTCCTTCGGACCTCCTCCCCCAATCTCACTCCTGGCACCAATTCGATTACTCCCACCATAATAGAAACCACATCTTATTACTCATCACCTGTTTCCCCAACCACCACAACCACCACCTCCGCCGCCACCACCACCAGCAGCGATGGGAACTCTCTCCTATACTGTTTTCATTGCGGCCGCAGCTTCACCTCACGCATCGGCATGGTCGGTCTCCTGCAAAATCCATCGCATGGAGGCTAGTGAACCAGTGCCTGGGGCTCCGACATACCGTTGACGCCCACGCCTCCACTACTCTCACTGCTCCTGCCCCTTAACACACCGATGGGTCTATTAGGACACGCACGCCTCCACAAAAACCTGCGGTAAACCACTGGAGGCTAAACCAGACTAGGACACACGACCTACACCAATACATAGAAAGCACCCTCACCATCATCATATACCTTAGAATATCACGGTTTCATAGAAATCGTGGCTTGGAAGGCTGCCAATCTGACGCTTATACCAATTCACGCCGTCGGCCCAGTGTATGTGCTATGTGTGTCGAGTGGCTGACCAGTGGACTGGGAGTCAGACGGCGATGGCTGCTCCATATCCCCTGCTTGAGTGAATCCTGGTATGTGCGTTATGGGGCCAGGTCGTGCTGTGGTGCGCGTAGACGGGTAAGCTGACGCATCAGTCAATCGCGCCCACTCCCACATCATAAAACTGACCAGGTCGAACGGTGGTCTGAGTGTGGGGTGGGGAGACAGTGGGGCCATCGGCTCAGCGAATGTTTCTCCCTATAAACAATTTGATGCGCTTGAAACTATCACGGTGCGCTTAAATCCGTGGCTTCGGAAGGCTGCCAACTGGACGGGAAAATCTCGGACCACGTGGTCAGCCCAATGTGTTTTGTGTGCAGTGGCGGACTGAGAGTCAGGCTGCACAGGCTCCTTTTATGACACTCCCACTCCAAGGGATCCTAGCCGCCTCTCTCTCCTGTTCTTGTGTTCTTGTTTGAAGTAGGACCACAGTGTGTGGGTTTGCGCCCTCCCCCATCTCCGGGCTTCTTGACTCTGTCTTGACACCGGGTCGAGGCGAGGGGAGTGGAACAGAGAGTGAGGTAGATGCATCGCAAGTCCCTTCTTACTATAATCCAGTGCGAGTCACCATCCCTGCAAAGCATACGGTGGATATCGTCGAATACGTCAGTCGAACTGTCGTGTGTGTGTGTGTGTGTGTGTGCCCCCTAACCTAACCTAACCTACCTAACTCTAATTTCCCAAAAATGTGGTAAAAAGCCGTTCCTGTTCTCATTTTGTGTTTCGGGCGTCATATAAGCAACCCTTTCGAAATAAAATCCGCCTTCTTCGTATAATTTTGATTGCGTTGTCTATCCCATGACACCTTTTAACAGCTTTAAGCAATGCCCACGGCCTGCTAAGACAAGCAAAACAGGCGAGTTATAGGAAGACTCTTCATAAGAGGAAGAGGAAGAAGAAGAAGAAGAAGAAGAATATGCGATCATTGGAACATGGTGTTTGATGTAGTGACGTTTCGATTCTCTCTCGAAACCGTGTGCGGCATTTATAGGGTGTAGTCGCCAGGCCACCACTGACCTCATATCATTGACATGCCTCGTGTTCATGGCTGGGGGTCGTAGTTGATGCGATGATTGATTTTCGGTCCGTACCCGAGTCGTTCATGACCGTGATTTCAGCACCGTTATAGATTCATCCTCCCTACGTGTGAAGCGATTTTGCCAAGGCAAGATTTTCTGCAATTTCATATGCATCTGCTGGTCCGAAGGCTAAGTCTACTTATTAAAGGAAAGTTATGCTCTATAGAAGATGAAAAAGAATCATGCACCTGCTCGTCTATCCTCGTTTTCTTTTGAGCACGATTAAAATTTTTGTTGACTAGCTGAACACAAGAAAACTATTCTTCCTCATAAATATAAATAAAGACAAACAATGCCAACAAAGACGAGGGACACTGCAATGGCCGTTTCTGGCTCATTAGCCGTCATCAGCCAGTCATAACCGACCCCAGGTGGTGCATCGCCCGACGCTCGTATCCGCGAACTGTTAAATAGATGCCCAACGCTCTAGCCACCGAAGGCAGCGAGACGTAAATGTTCACCTCCATGTCATCGATCGTCATCGACCAGCCATGCAGAAGAACTTGACGCAATCAGTTTTTAATTGTAGTTTTTAACTTTTCCAGTCCTTTGGAATTTGTCTTTAACGCATGCATTTTCGCCACATAACCTATCGCCATTTTAAAACTACGCATCTCCACGGCAATAGAATATATTACATTGTTTGCATTGTTTACATTGTTACATTGTTTACACGGCAATAGAATATAGAATAGAATATAATAATAATAATAATATAATATTTAATAATAATAATAATAATAATAATAATAAAATATAATAATATAATATATAATAATAATATAATATAATATAATAATAATATAATAATAGAATATATTACATTGTTTGCATTGTTTACATTGTTTGCATTGTTTACATTGTTTGCATTGTTTACATTGTTGCATTGTTTGTTTGTTTTGTTTGCTTTGCAATCAGTTTTTAATTGTAGTTTTTTACCTTTTCCAGTCCTTGGAATTTGTCTTTAACGCATGCATTTCGCCACATAACCTATCGCCATTTACAACTGCGCATCTCCACGGCAATATAATATATATTACATTGTTTGCATTGTTTACATTGTTTGCATTGTTACATTGTTTACATGGCAATAGAATATAGAATATAGAATAGAATGTAATAATAATATAATATTTAATAATAATAATAATAATAATAAAATATAATAATATAATATATAATAATAATATAATATAATATAATATAATAATTATATAACTAATAGAATATATTACATTGTTTGCATTGTTTACATTGTTTGCATTGCTTACATTGTTTGCATTGTTTACATTGTTACATTGTTTGTTTGTTTTTGTTTTGCTTTGCAATTAGTTTTAATTGTAGTTTTTACCTTTTTCCAGTCCTTGGAATTTGTCTTTAACGCATGCATTTCGCCA
>WEDG01009016.1:0-53197 GCA_017591395.1 Schistocephalus solidus | reverse complement strand
AATAAAGCGTATTCCTCTCTCTCTTATCTACTCTGCCTTTTTTTGCAAATTAATGAAATCCCTCGAACGTTCTTAACTACGTCTGCTAGTGAAAGTTGTTAAAAGTATTTGTTATAACGAGTTACTCGATATAAATTGCACAACCAATTAGACAGAATATGGATAATGAACGACCCAGCCTGTTTTGTAGATACTCCTCAGAAAAGCCGGACGAGTAGTTAGAGCCGGGATTGGACTGGTTGGTTGTGTAGGCCAAGATTTCCGACAGTGATCAATTTGAAGGACTCTCCTGTTCAAACTGTGAGGGTATCGAAGGCACCTGGACGGAAGATTCAATTAATTGATTCAATAATTTGAACCAATTAAGTCTGTGGGCTGTTTGTTTCAGTGCATAGACTCGATTTAAATCGGTATTCTTGATGCTTGAAAATTCAAACCGCGTGGCACCCGTTCAGTTCAGTTCCAGTTCTAGTGAAATGGCTATCGTCGTCATCGGAAGCACACACAAAGCACGTTTAAAGTTGCCGCTTGACTTCTAGGTGCAGATACGGCAGCTCATCGGGAGGAGTCAGAATAAAAGAAGCTATCACCGATAGTAACCGCCGCGTCGTAAAAGGCGTGATTCCCGAAGTTGGCGTAATCAGAGCTCTTCCGGTCCTAATTCTTTGCAAAAGAACTGACTTGAAAAATGTCCTTTCTTATTCAAAAAAGATGTGTAGTATTATTTAACAGGTATTATTCGATTTTATTTTAAATTATAGTAGGGTTCGACAATTTCTAATAAAACTTGGCAGGTCGTTAACTAGTCTATCTGCATTCAAGCGAAGACTGCACATTTATCTTAACACTGATTCTATTTACCTATTTATTTTTCCTCATCTTTTTCCCAGCAGCTTTCCCCATGAATCGGAGAAAGGACCATCAGAAATTTAAGTGACCCTCTTGAAACTATATTTTCACTACCTCGAGTCGCCCATGAACTATGATGTCTCCTTATATCACCAGTACTCCAAACGATGACGTCATTCGGACGTTCACATTTGGTGGTCCACAGTCTAAAATGCTACCGTTTCTTTGGATACTAACCATCATCAGAATTCAATTATGGATCCTAAGATGCTGAGGACTTAAGTTCATTGACGCATTTTCGTGAGATTTTGTTTCATACGCCTAAGTGATCAAGAACGAATCACCTCGACGTTTCAATATCTCATTATGAACTGCTACTTCAGTATTAACCTACCCTACTCTACCACCTGACCATTTTTTGCTAAGCAGTTTTTTTCTCCTACCTTCTATTCAAAAAATGAAGGCCTATTGAACTCTGTCTCCCATTTTTATGGTAGGAGTTTTTTTCACTGCCTATTTATTTCTAGTTCACCACTAATTTTTAATCATTGCTAACTGTTGACATAGCAGGACAAGTTATGTATTTGTACATTTTATCTGCACAAATTGTCATAACTTTATTTCGTTACTAATGTTTGCTTAGACAGTGCCTTCCCGGTGCTTACCAAATATAAATTCTAAAATTCTAAAAAAATATTTTTCGCGTATATTATGGAATAGAAGCTAGATAGTTGGGCCTTTTGAATTTATGAATTTGTATAATATTTTAATTATTTCTAGTGTCTCAAGGGCCGTTTTGATTTTTTAATTTATTCGTTCTGAGAATATCTTGGTACTGTGTGATTTTGAATAGAAAAGTTAGCCCATTTTTGAGTCTTCTGATCCAGACGGGTTTAAGACCATATATATTGTATAGTTCCATGTATGAGCCTTATATGCCATAACATTTGAATAAGGATATGGTAAAGCATATTTGAATGGCTTCTTGTTTCTTTTGGCCACCTGAGGGCATTAGTTCAAAAAAATTGAGCAGTAATCCAGGAGAGGTAATACGAACATTTTATGTAGTCATGTTTTTAGGGTAGGTAAGGAGAAATGTTTGCAAGTGAATCCGCATAGTCTAGTGCCTTTTGGTGATATTTGCTTAACGTGGGCGATAAATCAAGAGTATTTGTATAACTAAGATCTAAGTCTTTTATTGATGTTGGCTCAGTTATTTCTTGATTATTTAAAAGTAAGGAGGAAGTTATTGTGGACCAAAAATCAGGCGATGACATTTACTTGGAGAGAATGGCATTTGCCATAGAGTACTCAATTTGCTTATTTTTTTAAGATCATTTTCAATCGTTCTTTCCATACTGGCTACTGCATGCTTGTTATATGCATATGCAAGTTTTAAGTCGTCCGCATATAAAAATGTTTTAGCTGACGTTGATATAGAGGATAAGTCGTGAATGTATATAAGAAATAGGAGGGGACCTAGGATAGTCCCCCTGATGGGAGATGGTTCTGAGACCAGGTCTCGAATATGTACTACCTGATATCGGTTTTGAAGGTAAGGTTTTAGAAAGTCGAGAAGGAAAGACCCAATCGCATGACTTATTAGCTTCACTAGAAGCCTTTGATGGGGGACTTTATCGAACGCTTTTGTTAGGTCAAAGTTTGTCGTAGCCACCGTGTTTCCGTCATCTCTGTTACTTGAAATGAATTCAAGGAAGGTGAGATGGCAGGACTAACATTACTTTTTAGGTAAGAAAGCGTATTGAGAGGAAGGTATGAGGTTAGTGTTTGTTTTCACCAACTGTGTCGTGAAACCATTAAATAACCTAACTGAGGCGATTGTAATGTCCCAGTCTGTGGATACATTCAAACATCGGCTTGACATACATATGGTGCAGCACCACGAAGACTATGTGACTACCTCACCTTAACAATATCAGTTTACCACGTAAATGTGCCTGCATTAACTTGACTGCAACTTCTTTACATTGTTTCTTATTCTTCCGACTTTTATGTAACAAATAGGGATTTCAAAGGCGTAAGCCTATTTTCCTCAAATACACTGATTGATCTGAAAAAAGATAGTTTAATAATAGTAATAATAATAGTTGTATTTAATACCGGTTTACAGGCATTTTCAGATGAAATATTCAATGGGTAGAGGCTGGCAGTGAAAAAAAACTCCTGAATATATATCATTATAAGTGTTTTTTCCTATTTTCATGTTATTCAGGAGAAAAATCTGCCGCCTGTAAGGATGATAGCAATTCAGAATAGGGAAGGGCTAACACAATTGCAGTCTGTATGCAGTCTCTCTGTCTTTGCTAGAAACCGGGATTCTGCCTCAGGCACGAAAGCATCCGTGTACGGTCGCTCACTGTCTGCCGAAGAAGTCAACGGGTGCAGGCTGCAGAGACGGTGCCGTATCCCTCAAGGTAACACCTGGGATCGAGTTCAGATGCCATGCACTCCGTCGAACAGGAAAACAGATTCTACCGTGTCGGCGCCCAGAATTCTTGGAAACTGTTCTGAATGCAAAAAACTAGTAATGGTAATCTTAAACAAAGAATAACTCCGCTGGACTTTTATATTATGGGGAAGTTTATTCCATATGGCCATGGCGTTTACCGAAAAGAACCATCGATACTTAACTGTGTGAGCTAATGGAAGAAATAAAACGACATTGCGATGACTGCTGCGCCGAGGATGGTCAAGCTGCCTCACAGTGATAAGGGGATTAAATGTACAATTATTCAAAAGCTTAAACAGAAAAATAGTCCCTTCTGCACTTGGCGAAATTATTTTTTCTAGGATTTTCGCTATTACCACTGTTCGGTGAACATTACGATAGCTTTGTGTATCAGATTTGTTCCCGTTTTTAAAGATTGGTGTAATGCTTGACTATTTCCAGATTTCTTGATACAAGCCATTCGATTGGAGTAAGGATAGTAGACTAGACAGTAGTATTGGAGCATCTATAATATGCTTCAGTATGCAAGGTGGGATTATATCCGTTCCATAAGAGGTGAAATAAAAAGTTGTCTGATAGCTTTTTTGACGGTTTCTTCGCTAAAACAGATCTCATTGAGGGTAAATGCTGTCATGGCTGTTGGCTGAGGTATCGGCTCCTCCTCAACCGAATAAATAAATAAATAAATTATATATTTAAGGCCCAGAGGGCCCCATCATTACAAACTTAGTACCATGGTTAAAATAAATACAAAGTGGATAATTGCTGCACTATGTGAGCATCCATACGAACAGCCGAAATGAGTAGTATGGTAAACATATCCGATTCAAAAAGATTTGCCATTTTTAAAACAAAAGTCAACAATCTTTGGCATATACAGTGAACTGGAAAATAAGCAGTAAAAAAAACTCCTAGGGTTAAATCGGAGGCGGAGTTCAGCGAGCCCCCAATTTAAAAAAATAGGAGAAAAAAACTGCTTCACTAAAAAATTAATAGCTTAATGCAATGGGATAGTATTATGATGTTGCTGACTACGTATGAGGGTTCAGGACGCTCCTTGTCGGGTGAGAGATAATATAGCAGTCAGAGCTACTGTTTATAAACACCAGTGGAGGTGAGAGAGGACGAACTCATCGTAGATAACATGTTCGAAACGAAGAGGGGACAGTAGAGGTCACGAGATCATTATCGAGATGAGAAGTACTTATTGAATACATTTTGAATAAATTTGGTGATTATCGTGCCTTGAACAGAGCAATTGTCCCTGATCGGTTTCCCATTCCTCATATTCCCGATTTTTCTCACATTTTGGCTAAAAACCCTTTTCTTCAAGATAGATCTCGTGAGAGCATACCATCAGATACCGGTCACTGAGGAAGACATCCACAAGACTAACATCACAACGCATTTTGGCTTGTTCGAATTTCTGTGCATGCCTTTAATAAATAAATTGTATATTTAAGGCCCAGAGAGTCCCGTCATTTCAAACTTAGTATCGCGGTATAAATAAATACAAAGTGGACAATTGCTGCACTATGTGAGCATCCCTATTAACAGCAGAAATGAACAATATGGTAGACATTTCCGATTCAGAACGATTTGCCATTTTTAAAACAATAGTCAACAATCTTTAACATAAACGGTGAACTAGAAAAGAAGCAGTAAAAAAACTCATACGGTTAAATTGGAGGCGGAGTTTGGCGAGCTGCCAATTTAAAAAAAATTAGGAGAAAAAACTGCTTCACTAAAAAAGTAATAGCTAGATGTAATAGGATAGTACTGTGATGTTGCTGACAACGTATGAGGGTTCGGAACGCTCCTTGTCGTGTGAGAGATAATATATCAGTCAGAGCTACTGTTTGTAACCACCAGTGGAGGTGAGAGAAGACGAACCCATCGTGGACACCAGGGTAAAAACAAAGAGGGGACAGTAGAGGTCATGAGGTCATCATCGAGATGCGACCTTGCCGACTGCATAGTCCACCAATCAAAGAGGCATAACCATCAGAACCCACCTTGATCATCAACTGAACCTGGAGACCATCGTCGGGGTTGCAAAAGCGGAGGAAAGTAGCAAGGTTGTCAAGAGTTGGTGATGCTCGTTTAAAAAGGGGTGGAGTTAAAAGGGAGGTTTGGTGGTTTGCGTAACGATGCCCAATACTTCCAGCGGCTCATTGTTGAGGTCTTGCAGGGTCTTTCGTTTACGTTTTTCTATATCGACGACATAATCGTCACAAACTCTTCGCCAGCGGGACACGCATCGCACTTGCGCAAAGTTTTCAATCGTTTCCAGCAGCATTGCTTGCAATTAAACGTTGAAAACTGCCTTTTTGGCGTTCCTTTTCTTGATTTTCTGGGTCATCACGTCGACCAGCACGGAATCACACCACTTTCAGAGAAGATGCACAGCTTTTTGTCCTTTCTGGCTCCCAAGACCATTTCACAACTGCGACGTTTCATTGGACTTATTAATTGCTACCAGGATTTCATTCCCAACTGTGCAACAATACTGGCTCCCTTGACTGATCTTTTGAAGTGGAAAGCTAAGCAAATCAAACTTTCATCGGTAGATCACTCAGCTTTTGAGGCAGCCATGAAGGCCCTTGCTGATGCGACCATGCTGCACCATCTGAACTCTGATGCTTCTACTCAGTTGATTTTGACAACTGATGCTTCCAGCAGTGCTGTCGGCGCAGTCCTGCATCAACAGGCGAAGAACCAGTTGCAGCCATTGGCTTTCTTTTCAAAGAACCTATAACCAGTGCAGACTCGCTAAAGTAATTTCTCTCGTGAGCTCCTTGCTATATACCTGGCTATTCGTCAATTTCGCCACCTTTTATAGGGAAGAGATTTTTGGGTGCATACCGACCACACACCTTTCACTTGTGCCCTCCAGGCCAAACCAGATAGGTACTCGCCCAGAGAAGTGCGTTACCTTAACTATATTTTGCAGTTTACTGCTGATATTCGCTACGTCCGAGGCAGTGACAGTGTCGTTGCTGATGCATTATTTAGACCGGACATCAACACCTTGTCATCCAACTTCAACCTGGTGAAGCTTGCAGACCTCCAACTAGAAGACGAGTCCATTGCTGAACTGCGTACATCTAGTACTCTGCAGCTTCAAGATGCACCACTTTCATCATCACCATGTACGATTTTATGCAACTGGTCCACATGCACTCCCCGACCTGTTGTTCCACTATCCTACCAAAAAGTAGTATTTGACCATTTTCACTCTCTGTCGCATCCCGTAATCCGCGCCAGCTACAAACTAATTGATGCTCACTTTGTCTGGCCAAAGATAAACTCGAACATTGCCCTTTGGACTAGGCAATATTTAGCGTTCCAGAAAACAAAGTGAATCGCAATAACTTTTCCCCACCAAGCCCATTTGCCGTTCCCGACATTCGATTCCATAACGTCCACTTCGACTTAGTTGGGCCATTACCACCTTCACGTTGGCACACACACACATATGTTCACAGCAATCGACCGTTTCACGTGATGGTCAATTGCAATTCTGATATCGGATACCTCAGCAGAAAATATCCCCATGGTCTTCCTGAACCACTGGATTGCCAATTTTGGTGTGCCAGCCACCATTACCACTGACCACGGAAGCCAATTTCAATCTAGTCTCTTCTGCGAATTCACTACACTTCTCGGGTGTGCGCACATCACAACAAAGGCATTTTACCCTGCTTCTAACGGACTCAAGGAACGCCTACCCCATCAACTGAAGGCAGCACTGATGTCTCAGTCAGACACAACTGCCTGCAGTGAAAACCTACCCCTCGTACTTTTGGGTATTCGATCACCTGCCAAGGAAGACATTCAATGCACTACGACCGAACTTGTAAACGGTACACGTCTCTGCCTGCCAAGCGAATTTGTGCAGTCTTCCACTGTTAACACCCGCATGTCAAATGCTTTCATCCAAAAATTAAAACAACGCATGGCTCAACTGCATCCAAGTCCCACTCGCCTGACACCCAAACGCATTTTTGTGCACGATAACCTTAAATCGGCTCCATTCGTCTTAGTCTGGCACGACGCAGTTTGCAAGCCTCTTTGTTCCACTTATAGTTCAGTATAGTTAAGTAGGGGTGTAAGGGTACTAGTTAGGGTAAGCACCACACAGATAGCATTTGATCGCTCCATTTGTCTCGTACAGGTGGTGAATGCTCCTGTGGCCGCTTCTAGCTGGTACCCAACCCTCCCCTGTGGCTCTTCGAAGTTGAGTTCTTCCCAGCGATCACACTCTGGGCAAAATTAACGACCGGTGGGCTAAACCAGGTGAGGGTCTCAGGTGTTGTGTGTGCCTCCACACCCGGTATGTCTGACTCCCAAACTTCCCACCTCCCCCCTCTCAAAAAGTCCTACGGTGGGGGGCGACAGCAGCCCCGTAGGCGGCCCAGGCTAACTCGGGTCGTTCTCTTACTAAAACCAAAACCATGACCCATAGTGGACTTCGGTAGCCGTCTGGGATGTCCGAGCAGCCCGATTTAGGGACAGCACTGTTTACCTCCTCGCGAAGGAAGGGGCAAGAAAAGGTGCCCTAAACAAATACTGGTTATCACGTCTTCTGCAACCGGCCACTGCTCGCAAAGCGCAAAATTTGTGGTTGTAAAACTCAAACAAACAACAATGCCTCCATTCCCACCCCCCTCGCCAGACCCTCCAGGTTGCTCGGTTGAGTCCACTCACACTAGCAGCCTCGACTGTTCATTCCCTTTTGGACATTCCTAGGAGCAACCGGCTGAAACAGAGGACGGCGCTAGTCGCTCGGGCACTGGCGTGCTCCAAGGTGGACATTGCTGGACATTGATTCTCTGACGAGGGTCAGCTGGAGGAGGTGGGTGCCGGCTACACCTTCTTCTTGGGGCAGCTGGCCAATTGCAGAGCGACGCGATGCTGGTGTTGCCTTTGCCATCCGGAACGACATCGTGCGACGTCTGTCCTGTCTGCCGCAGGGTATCAATGATCGCCTAATGAACCTCCGTCTGTCTCTTCGGTGAAACCAGTTTGCCACCATCATCATCGCTTCAATCCCCCAATAACGAGCTCTGATGCGGCGAAGTACGAATTAAACGAGGACCTACACGCCACGCTGGTGATTGTGCCGAAAGCGGACAAGTTAATTGTCTTTGGTGACTTCAATGCCCGCGTCGGGACGGACCATGCTGCCTGGCAGGGTGTGCTGGGTCTCCACGGTCTCGGTTGCTGTAACGATAACAGCCTTTTTCTTCTGCAAACGTGTGCGGAACACCGTCTCCTGCTGACCACCACCTTCCGTTTTCCGACGCGGGAAAAGGCCTCGTGGATGCACCATCGGTCACGGCGTTGGCATCTGCAGAACTATGTTCTCATCCGGAGGCAAGATCGACAGGACGTGCTGGTAACCAGGTCGATCCACGATGCCAATGGTTGGAAAGATCACCACCTTGTTATCTCGCAGATGAGGCTTCGACTGCAACCCTGATGAAGGCCCCAAGGTAAGCGGCCACCAGGTAGGTTAAATACTCTTTTGTTAAATTTGCTTGCTCACTGTTTTGATTTCAGCAACCAAATAACCGAGAAACTAGAGGAGCTGCATGCTCCAGATAATAATGCTACCGTGGAGGCACGATGGTGTCAAATGCGAAATGTCATCCAGTCCACCACCCTCGAAGTCCTCGAACGCGCACGCGGTCAACACCAGGACTGGTTTGACGACAATGACGCCGACTTCAGCAACTTACTCACGGAGAAGAATGGACTACACAAAGCCTACATGGACCTTCGGACTGACGCCACCAAAGCAGCCTTCTTTAGATGCCGGTGCCTTGTACAGCAACGGCTGCGTGAGATGCAGGATGCCTGGATGCTCCAAAAGGCTGCGGATATCAAGGGGTATGCGAACCGCAATGAAATAAAAAACTTTTTAAAAGCCATCAAGACCATCTACGGCCCGTGTATGAAGGGAACCGCACCGCTTCTCAGCTCTGATGGGACAACAATGCTGACAGAGAAATCACAAATTCCGAAGCGCTGGGCTGAGGACTTCAGAAGTCTCCTTAATTGCTCATCAGCCATCTCCGATACTGCCATTGACCGGCTCCCTCAAGTGGACACCAACGACGACCTGGATCTGCCGCCTTCCCTTCCAGGAACCATCCGGGCCGTGCAGCAGAGTTCCAGTGGTAAAGCACCGGGATCCGACGCAATCCCACCGGATGTCTACAATCAGGGTGGGCCCCGGCTGATGGCAGAACTCAACACTCTTCCGGAAAATATGGCGCCGAGGACAAGTTCCTCAGGATTTCAAAGACGCGACAATCGTCCATCTATACAAACGGAAGGGAAACGGGCAAGTCTGCGATAATCACAGAGGCATCTCGTTGCTCAACATCACCGGAAAGATTTTCGCCCTTATCCTTCTCAATCGTCTGAAAGGTCACCTAGAGCAGGGCCTGCTCCCAGAAAGCCAATGCAGCTTCCGCCGACACCGCGGAACAACCGGTATGATCTTTGCCGCCTGCCAGCTACAAGAGAAGTATCAGAGGATGCTAACTCACCTATACACTACCTTCGTGGATCTAACGAAAGCCTTTGACACGGTGAATCGTGACGGAATGTGGAAAGTCATGCAGAAATTTGGTTGTCCTGAGCGGTTCACGCACATGGTGCATCAGCTTCATGACGGGATGACGGCGCGCGTCACTGGCAACGGGACTGTACCCAAAGAATTCGCAGGGACCAACGGAGTGATGCAGGGCTGCGCATTGGCTCCCACCCTGTTCAGTCTCATGTTCTCAGTTATGCAGATGGACGCCTACCATGATGAGCAGCCTGGGATCCGCATCGCCTACAGAACTGACGGGCACCTTCTCAACAGTCGGCATATGCAGGCTTTAACGTGCGTGTCTATGACTACAGTCCATGACTTGCTCTTCGTGGACGACTGCACCCTTAACACCGTGAAGGAGGAGGACATGCAAAGGAGTATGGACCTCTTCGCCGCAGGCTGCGCCGATTTTGGATTAACAATCAGTACAGCCAAAACGGTTGCCCTGCTCCAGCCACCACCCAGCGCGGAATAGAATGCTCCTCGAATTAATGTCAACGGTGCTCAACTCAAAAACGTGGAATCCTTCGCTTATCTAGGAAGCACGCTGTCACGCAACACGAGAATCGATGAAGAGATTGCCCAACGGATCTCCAAAGCTAGTCAGGCCTTTGGCCGGCTGCAGGCCTCCGTGTGGAATCGCCACGGTATTCACCTGACCACCAAACTGAAGATGAACAAGGCCGACGTCTTGACGACACTCCTTTAAAGAGTGGAGACCTGGACCATCTATTCGAACCAAGCCAGGAAGCTGAATCACTTTAATCTCAGCTGCCTCCGCAGAATACTGAAGCTAAGTTTACAAGTCAGGATCCCGGACACGGAAGTCCTGGAGCGGACCGGAGTCCTCAGCATCCACGCCATGCTGAGGCAAGTGCAACTGCGATTGAGCGGCCACCTGGTAAGAATGGACGACGCGTGACTACCCAAACGACTTTTCTACGACAATGTCGCTACGGGTGCTCGCCGACAGAGAGGCCAAAAACGACGCTTCAAGGACACTTTAATGAAATCGCTGAAGCAACTGCAAATCAACCCGGCGACCTGAGAAGACCTCGCCCAGGATAGACTGGCATGGAGAAGATCCGTGAAGACTGGTTTAGCAATCTATGAAGCAAACCTGATCGCCGCTGACAAGGCCAAAAGAGCGGCACGAAATATCACCAGCGCCCCGGACCAACATCATCGATGCCCAGGCCCTGCCAAAATGCCCGTGCTGTCAACGCATCTTCCGCGCACGAATCGGCCTGGGCGGACATCTTCAGACGCAATGCACAAATAATCCAACAATTCCAACTTCCACGCCAAATTCTGCCAACCCTCCTTCAGACTCCTCCACCCTCACTCCTGGCATCAATTCAATTACTCCCACCATCAAAGAGACCACATCGAAATGCTCATCGCCTGTTACCCCCACCACCGCAACCACCATCATCTTCGCCTTCACTGCCACCACCACCATCAGCGATAGGGACTCTCTCCTTAACTGTCCTCAATGCAACTGCACAGTCACCTCACGCATCGGCCTGGTTGGTCACTTGCGAATCCATCGTACAGAGACTGGTGAACCAGTGCATGGAGCACCAAAACACAGCAGAGATCGTCGTCTCCACTGTCCTCACTGTCCTCGCGCATTCACTCATCGCATGGGCCTATTTGGTCACATGCAGATCCATAACAGCGGAATTCACCGCAGTGCTGACAACACCGATACATCATGCACACCCTCCAATCCTGCCATTCCTACCGTCACTGCCACCCCCACGACCATGAATGACATCCCCCAGCCTTTACCGATTTCTCCTGCATACACTGCCCCCGCATCTTCAACTCACACATCGGCCTGGTCGGTTACCAGTGGATCCATCACACGGAGGCTGAAGAACCAGTGCCTGGGGCTGTGACATACAGTCGCCGCGCCCGCCTCCACTGCCCTCACTGCTCCGCACATTAACACAGTGCATGGGGCTATTAGGACACATGCGCCTCCACGACAGCCTGCGGTAAACCACCGGAGGTTAAGCCACATCAGCGCACACAATATACACTAATAACTAGACAACACACTCACAATCATCATAATCTACCTGATAAAATCACGGTTTCCTAGAAACCGTGGCTTGGTCTGCTGCCAATCTGACCATTACACCAGACCACGCCGTCGGCCCAGTGCATGTGCTGTGTGTGTCGAGTGGCTGACCAGTAGACTGGGATTCAGACGGCGATGGCTCCTCCATAGCCCCTGTTTTATTAAATTCTGGTGTGTGCGTTACGGGGGCCAGTTCATGCTGTGGCGCGCGAAGACGGGTACACCGACCCGTCAGCTGATGCGCCCAATCCCACATCAGACAACTGACTGGCTCAGATGGTGGTCTGATTGTGGGGGTGGGGGAGAGAGTGAGGTCAAAAGCTCAGCGCATTTACCTCACTATAAACAATCTGACGCGCTGGAATTTATCACGGTGCGCTTAAAACCGTGGCTTGGAAGGTTGCCAACTGACGGGATAACTCGGACCGCGTGGTCAGCTCAACGTGTGTTTAGTGTGGAGTGGCTGAATGGCGGCCTGAGAGTCAGGCTGCAATGGCTCCATCTTAATGTGGCCTTTATGGCACTCCCAATCCGTGGGATCCGAGTCAGGTGTGATGGTATATCCAGTGGTGGCTATGGCCGTTCCAACCCCTAGCGCCCTCTCCCATATCCTGTCTTCTTGACTCGGTCTTGACACCGGGCTAAGGTGAAGGAGGGGAAGAGGGTGCGGTAGCTGCAGCGCAGGGCTACTATCACTTAAAACTCATTCACGTGCAATTCACCGTCCCTGCACCACCTGGTGTGGAGCATACAGTGGATCTCGTCGAAATCGACGGTCGAACTGTCAAAGTTTAGTATATTGAAATGTAAGAGGCATTGCCTTTGAAGACCCTATTAATATAAAAAAATTTAACTGCAATATTGCAGTCGAAATACACCTCATTGCAAAGTAGTCAATAACATATTCAAGAAGAAAGAAAATTGTTTTAACAGTGGAATCTGGTCACATTCATCCTGAAGGTCCGATGATTAGCTAGGTTAAATAATAGATATCACCGTTATTTGTATTTATGTGCAAAGCTTTTGTATGATGTAGCATTCCTTCATTTTTATGATGGCCCTTAAAATTTGCTTGAGCGGATGGACAAGTATTATGTCATTCAGAAGGCTGACAAGACTGACACAGTCTCTATGGTCAGACTCAAATCAGCCTAACTTGAGTGCATCCCGGCACCCATTATTCCTTCCAATTCCTCCGAACCATCACCAACCATTCCACCTATTTCGGTCCCTTCCACTCAACCGTCACACTCGACCACCCCACCCACACATTTTGGGTTTAATTTTTCACCACAACGCATTTCCTCTCGTTCTGGTAGACATTTCCCTTTTCAGCTGAGCATTTCGTCCTTTTCTGGAAATGTATGCTTTGCTTCAGTCATCCTGCCACACAATGAAAAGTGGTAATTGGCTGTGTCTGTAATCCTCCGCGTTATTCTGGCAACGAAAGCGAGCTCTGTGAACTCTTTGAAAAAGTTGCAGACTCAATTTGATGTCAAAATAATCGTAGGTGATTTTTATCTGCCAGACATTGACTGGCAGGCAAATTCCTCTCCGCCTAGGTCGAAACTATTAACTTTTCCAAATTGTCCTAACTGGTCAGTTCAGTTACTAAAAATGAAAACATTTTAGATTTGATTTTTACAAATGATGTCCACCCTCTCTTTACGAATTTCCATCGTGATCTATTCACAAGTGATCACACAATAATTCACTGTTGTTTAGCAGTCCCCCTTCTTACGATGCCTGAGGTTAAATGCAATAACCTCGACTTTGCTAACACAAACCACGAATTAATAAATAAATTCGTAGGCAGTCTAGATTGGCATAACAAATTTTAAATCAACAATCAAAACCTTTTCCATGAGCTATTGCAGAGGCCTGCAGAAAATATCCAGGCTTTTATCCCGTTTAATATTGTTAATTCAAAAAAACAGCTTCTTCTACTGTTGCAAAAATTCCCATTAAATGATTCAAAAGACAACTTGGCGAGCATACGCGCTGCTTTCGATAACTTCTCTTCAGGCCAGTACAGTTATAGAGAAACGTTGGAACGCAGTAGAAATTTAAAACATGAAATCGATAATGTTCGTCAATGTGTGTGGGTTATCTGAGAAACGTGCATAGGGGAAGGGTGATAAGAGACAATTTGATAAGCGGCAGTAAGTGTTTGGTAGAGCCGTTCTAGGAGAAGGGGAGGACAGAGATGGCGCGGGGCATACATGCAGTTAAGCGGCCGTTGGCCAAGCTAAGCGCGGAGCTTGTACGAGGTTCTTTTTGTGCGCACAAGACCGGCTTCTTCAACCTAATGGCAGTCGCTTCTGCTGCTGCTAATAGACGTTGACCCAGTGGCTTGGGGTAGTTTGGTGGGACCTTATAAATTACACGGAAAGCTTCGATGGGGTCCACACTATGCCCGGTGTCAACAAGATGTGCAAGGATGGCGCTTTTTATGCTCTTGACTTCCCCTTTGCTCAGCCATGCTGGGATGTGTTCTTTTTATCGAAAGAAAACCTGGTCTGGGCAATATATGAACTTTAGCAGTTTCATACCTCTCCAACAGAAACGTAATCTAGTCCGCTGCTTAGCGCAAAGGGCCAGAAAAATTTGCACGGCAGATAGTATCGAGGAGGAGCTTGGGAAGATCCAGAACCTACTTCGAGAGAATGGATACCCAGATCGGTTTATTACAAAGCATCTTGTCGCTAGACCAGTGAAACCTGCCAAGGATACTGTGGAAAAGAAAAACTCTATTCCTCAAAGTGCCCTTTCAAGGGATTCGGCTAGTGAACTACTGAAAAAGACGCCTTAACCAAGCCGTTACACAAACGTTCCCAGCAGCGAAACTTCAGATAGTCTTCTCAACCAACCCTCTTTTACGAGGCGAAGGCAAGGATAGGTTGCCGACTCAGACCACCTCCATGTGCATTTACTCATTTACTTGCTCCTGTGGAGCAGGTTATATTGGTCGCACGAGTCGGCGCTTATCCAAAAAGAATAAAAGAACACATCCCAGCATGGCTGAGCAAAGGGGAAGTCAAGAGCATAAAAAAAGCGCCATCCTTGCACATCTTGTTGACACCGGGCATAGTGTGGACCCCAGCGAAGCTTTCCGTGTAATTTATAAGGTCCCACCAAACTACCCCAAGCCACTGGGTCAACTTCTATTAGCAGCAGCAGAAGCGACTGCCATTAGGGTTGAAGAAGCCGGTCTTGTGCGCACAAAAGAACCTCGTACAAGCTCCGCGCTTAGCTTGGCCAACGGCCGCTTAACTGCATGTATGCCCCGCGCCATCTCTGTCCTCCCCCTTCTCCTAGAACGGCTCTACCAAACACTTACTGCCGCCTATCAAATTGTCTCTTATCACCCTTCCCCTATGCACGTTTCTCAGAAACCCACACACATTGACGAACATTATCGATTTCATGTTTTAAATTTCTACTGCGTTCCAACGTTTCTTCTACTGTTCCAAATTTTCTCAAAACAGACTTAAAAATTAGGAAAGCAACTTAAAGATCCCTCTGAAAGCTCTTTGTCAGTTTACTTAAGGATTGCACAAATATTTGAATTAGCATCGAAAATTAGAATCACGTTAGATAAGTATAGGGAGTCTCGGGCGCTAAATGATGTCAATTCATAAAAATATGTTGCTCAAATCTTCCATGTTCAGTTATCGGCTAAGCGTCTGAATGTAACTCCACCTTTACTCGACTGTAACAAAACATTCGTTACAGAGGATTTGGGCAAAGCAGAATTGATTAATTCATTTTTTTGCCAACCAGTTTACCACTGAAACTAGTCTCACTCCCTAAATTCCTCTGTTTTCAAATTCAAATTCACTTCTAACAACCATTAATTTCTCGCCTTCACGTATTCAAAAAGAAATAGCTCACCTAAAAAATGCACATTCAGTTGTAACTGATAACATTAAAAAACTCACTTATGAAACGGTTAAGAGATTCTCCGCCTTTACTAAGCAAGTTATTCCCAGTATTTCTCAACAACGGCTTCTTCCCCGATTACTGGAAAACGTCTATTATTATATCAGTTTTTAAATCTGGTTCCCACTCGGACATTCATAAGTATCGCGGTGTTCATAAAACGCCCTCTTTTGCTAAACACTTTGAAAAACTAATTGCAAAACAAATCACGGCTTTTTGCATATGTTATAAAATTATCAACCTTTCCCAACACGGCTTTTTACAGGAACCCTCTTGTGAAACCTGCCACATGTCTTTTCTAAATCAACTAACCTCTCTTCGAAATGATAATCTATCTGAAGTAGTTATCTATTTTGATCTAAGTAAGGCATTTGATAAAGGACCTCATAGAAGACTTCTAGCTAAACTAGAAGCTATAGGATTTCGTAGTCCCCTTACTGACTTTATTAGATCATACCTATATAATCAAAAACAAAACGTTTTAGTGGGGTCCTCACACTCAAGTGCTAACCCGATTGTGAGGTGCATTCAAGGTACCATATTAAGTCCTTTATTGTTCTTACCTGACATAAATGACATTTCGTCGATAGTTAAATATTCTCAATCTTTTATCTATGCTAATGAACTCAAATTCGTGTAGTCCTTCTCTAACTATACGACCGAACGATGCCTAGAACAAATTCATTCGGACTTAGACAGAGAGAGAGAGAGTAATACGCTTTATTTTGAAGTATCATTCAAAATTTTCAGCAAAAATATAAATGGCTCCAATCACGAAGATAAAAGGATAAGTTACCATAATATGCAAGAATTAAAGAGTCAAAAATGGACATCAGTAGGGAAACATTTCCAGTCTGAGCTTTTTTATTTCAGTCTTTTCACACGTAAGGTAGCGTGCTAGAAATGGCAAAACGGAGCGCTAGCATGCCGTTGTAAGGCGGGCTATATGGCGAAAGCCTCGGCGCAACGGACGGGAAGACTTCATAGCAATCAGTGCAGAGTGGAGAACATGGGTTACATCATCAAGGATTCGCTCAGCAAATCTTTTGACTGTCGTTAAGTGCCGTTTTGTTATCAAATTCTCTAAAACCGTATAAAAAACACCAGCAGCAGAAGAGAGCATTTTGAGAATACGTTTTAAAATCATAAAATCCTTTTTAAGCAAGGCTGGAAAAATCACGGGATGAGAGGAAGAACATAAACCTCTATAAATCACCTGCAGTGGATGATAGGAACGTAAACGGCGGATAAAATATAAAAGTTATCGAATTTTTGTAAAAAAAGAATCGATATGTTGGGAGAATTAAAGATGGGATGTCAGAGTAACGCCAAGGTACCGAAAAGAGGATACCTTGTTGGGAAGGACGGCTGAGTATTGAGATCTAGGGGATGGTCACAGATTAAAAACACATTGGACAGATTTCTCATGGTTGAGTTGAAGACCATTATCTGACGACCGGCTCAAACATGGTCGAGGCCATCCTTCAGACACTGGAGATGTGTCTTATTTTTAATAAGATGAAAAACAACCATGTCATCGGCATATTTGATGTACAGAAAGTCATTTGGTGATCTCAAGTCATCAGTATGAAGGATGACGAGGTGAGGATATAAGATGGCACTTTGAAAAAAACCGCAGTTATTTGGAAGGACAGTAGATTTCCGCTTGCCGGATTGTACGAATTGAGTGCGGGAAGTAAAATAATAGTCGAGCAAAGAGAAAACCCATCCAAGTGAGCCAGACGCTGATGTTTTATTAAGGGGGAGATGGCGCGGGGTGGTTTTGAAGGCAGAGGAGTAGTCGAGAAATGTGCATGCGTACGCACGGCAGCCCTTATCTAAATCTCGAAGAGCCAAATGTACTAAAAGTGCAACGGCATCTAGGGTACTACGCCGGGCCTTATAGGCAAATTGTAATGAGTTGGAGAAATTGGGGGAAAATGGCTTAATTGTATCGAAAGCGACTCGTTCAGCAATCTTTAGTAAAGCGGAAGAGCAGGTGATTGAACGGAAAGACATAGGAGCAAAATAAGAAGACTTTTTAGGGATAGGAGGGATTCTTACTGAGCGCCAAATGTCAAGAATCTTTGACTTTTTGAAGGAAATGTTTATAAGGTTTGTCAAAATATGGGCAATCTGAGAGCAGCAGCATTTTAAAACAAATGATGAGACTTCATCCGGTTCAGCAGCAGTAGAACTACGGACCTTTTTCAGGTGTTTCCACATTGTTGTCACTGACAAAGGAAAAATAAAGCTTCATAGTAGCGAAAGATTGTTTGTGGGGGGATTGAAGTCAGTAGAAGTATAAATAAAATGTTTATTTAGATCGTCTCAATCAGCGTCAACAAGTGCCAGTTTACCACATTGGCCAGTGCGACGCTTAAGCTTCCTTCAGAGTTCAGCAGCGGAAAGCCGAAAAGAAGGTTTGGACGGAGAGGCAAAAAGCTGACTAACAAACAAATAAAAACTTCTGCAAATCTCACTTCTAATAAAAGACGTTAATGTCCATTAGACAGCCACGGAGGCCTAGCTTGTAGAGAAGTTATATTTACGTCTTAAAGGTTTTAGATAAGTGGAAGAAATTCTGTCAGGTCGGACCAAAACGGTATCAAGAGGACAACAAATATTAAAAATTTCATTGAAAAATGTTATAAAGAAGCAGGAGCATGACTCAAAATTGGATTGACGGAGGAAGACGGGGATAGTGTACGATAAACAAGTCTGGAGAAGAAAAATATTTTCCAGCGACGTGTCGCAAACCCTCCTTTTTTGTTCGGGTTTGAGTAGCAGCGCACGCGTAGAAGCGGAGTAAATTTTTGGAAGGCCTAATAATACAGAATGATTGGAACCAGACAATGGAGCTCTGTTCTTAACAAGGAAGAACTTGAATTGGTTAGTCAAAACGTAATCAAGAGGGGCATCCGCGCGAGTATTAAAGGAAACAAGGTCATCAAAGCTTAACAACGTAAACGGACGTAAACTCACACGACTAAAGTCGCCAAATAAGGAATAAGATGCTCGCAGGACAAAAAATCAAGTTTTTGTGTGATAACGTCAAAAAACGGTTAAGCGCACCTTCACAGGGGAATATAGATACGAACAAATAAAATGCCCTTAAATGTATTTAAAAATTGGTGCTTACATATAACAGTGATAACTTGAATCAACTCCTCAGAGTACGAAAATAAGGACTTACAGTTAATACACCAAACCTTTTTGACCAAAATAGCCACCCCATCGTCTCTACTGGAGGATGAAGATTTTCGACCTGCTCGAAAGCAACAGAAAGACGGGGGGCTAATTAGCTTTGCATCAATGTCAAATTTAACCATGTCTCTTGAAGACAAATCACTTGAGTCTTCCTGTGCTTAATTTTCAACAAAAGTAGCTCCATATCATGAGTTTTGTTGAACATCAAACGAGAATTTGTTGAAAGGAAGCCAGGAATTGACAGTTAGTCTTTCGGTTGACAATTCAAGGCGAGTTGCCAACTGCAGTGGTCTTTTTTCCACTGCGCAGGGGTTTGCTGATAAAAGCGTGAAAACGTGAGCACGGGGAATCACACATTCAACATATTGGAAGAAAAGTGCAACAGCTGGCTTCATTGAATTTATTCGGCGAATTTTTCAGTTAACGTGCATTCAAAAGCTTGCAAGCGTACGGTAGAGATGACCTTATAAAAATAGTTCAGACACAAAAAATAAACGTAAAAGATCCCAATATCAAAGAAAATAGCTAGAGGAGTATACCGTTTCAGACAATTTCCTCGTTAATCGAGAGAAAACCAAAATGGCTGCTTCAATTCAAAAGCCCGCCGTTAACGGCTCTTTCGGCGTGGAGCTCCAAATGGCTAATGGAGTTCTCAACTTCTAAGTGGCACTACCTGAGTTTTGGGCCTGTAAAGCTGCCGCAACTCAGGTCTTTCAAATGAGGCTGGCGAACACAATCTGGCTATTTTCAAGGGGAAGGTAGTTCAAAAGAATACGAATTTTCCATTGAACCAACCGATTGTTCTGAGGACAACGGCAGCCACCTCACTAACGCCAAAACCATCAGGGAACCAATTGCCCAAAGAGATGTCAGAACTGATTCCGTAACGCCCAGCGTTCTCACTAAAGAAACCAGAGTTACCGAAAATCATCACGAAACGGAAAAGACATACGACCTTGACGTTAGAGGAGACGCAGTTGGGCCCATAAAATTGACAAACGCAACAGGAAATTTGGTTGGCGCAAAAATTGAAGTGCTTGTATACAAATGCGCAAAGCCTTTTATCAAAAACTTGATGAGTTAAAAATTTGCCTTGCCGAAGTATCTTCGGATGTGATAGCAGTAACCGAAACCTGGCTGTCGGGCAGTATTCTAGATAGCGGAATAACATTGTCTGGGTACCAAATATATCGGAGGGACAGAGAAAACCGACAGGGTGGTGGAATAATTGTGTATGTGAAAGACGTGCTAATAGTGTCTGACAAGACGAGCAAGTTTGCGTGCAGCACTGAAGCCATATGGTTGAACATCAAGGCTCTTGGCTCTCCATGTCTAGATGTCCTCATTGTCTATCGGCCACCTAGGATAGACCGAGTCGCGGACACCCACTTGTTGGAACAATTAGAAAAAGTTCTCCAGTAGACCTAATGTAATGATTATGGGTGACTTCAACGCACCAGGAATTAACTGGAGCACTGTTCAATCATCATGCCCGAAATCGACTTTTTGATTATGTTTTTTTCTGCAAAAGACCTTGAATGCACTCCTCATACAGCATGTCCCTTTCCCCACCAGAACACGTGAAGGACAAAGGGCTAACTGTCTTGACCTGGTTTTCACGAAAAACATCAGGCAGCATTGACGAGATTATTTCAATGCCTCCGCTCGGTCGTAGTGATCAAGTGGTGCTTATATGGGACTACTCCTTATTCTCCGTTGCCCCTGCTTTAGAGGAAAAACGGCGTAACTTTTGGCGAGGAAACTTTCATCAGATGCGAGCAGATATAACACACATCAACTGGACCTCAATATTTTCGAGCACCGTAAACGAAGATTGGGAGTCTTTCCGAAATGTTCTTCTGCAACTTATTGACAACCACTGCCCGCTAACGAGTGTCCATCACAGCAAGCGTCCTGGGTGGCTAGACAGCAACTTAAAAAAAGGGAAATAAACAGGAAGCACAAGTTGTGGAGAAAAATATCGCGAGTCTAATCAAGTCGCCTATTTTTAATAAGTATAAAGCACAGAGAAACAAAAATGAGAAGCCTTATTCTTACAACGCGAAGAGAATTTGAGAAGACTTTGCTGCAAAAAGGCAACGCAGAATCCAAAGTTAGTCTACAGTTACCTCCGTAGATGTACAAGGAATAAACATCAAATACCGCTGATTAAGACTGCCGTGGGCGTCGAAATTTCTGAAAAACAGGGAAAAAAGCCGAGTACTTTTCCCAGTTCTACCGCTCAGTCTTCACAAACGAGGCCAGGTTCCTTCGTCCCTCAGTGGATAACCCGCCGACTGCAAGCATTAGCCACATACTATTCTCAGAATTTCTGATCCAAAAAGGAATTAAAAAGAACTAAAAAGAGTCGAAATCCCCAGGACCAGACGAGCTTCCACCCAAGCTTCTGAAAGAACTCGCCAATGAACTTTTCCGCACCTTTGTCAGTGCTCTTTCAAAAGTCCTTCGACCCGGAACACTTCCTTTCGATTGAAGCTGGCACATATAACTCCCTTTGTACAAAAAGCGGTAGCCGGGCGTCAGTGACAAACTACAGGCCCATAAGCTTAACATGCATCCTTGGCAAGATTATGGCAAGGATCATCAAGAGGGAATTGGTGCAATTTCCTAGAGACTCATAATTTGTTATCAAGCTGTCAACACGGGTTCAGAAAAGGAAGATCATGCACAACGAATTTGCTGTATTCGATCCAGAGGTGGACCCAAGCACTTGAAGATAGACACGCGGTTCACATTGCCTTCATTGACTTTCAAAAAGGCCTTCGATACTGTGCCGCACGAGAGACTGCTTTTACAAGCTAGAAAGAATTGGAATCAGAGGTAACCTCCTCAAGTGGATCGAAAAACTTCCTCGTGGGTCGGCGCCAGGTTGTGTGCATCGGCCAAGAGAGGTCAAGGTCTGCTGCGGTCGAGAGTGGGGTTCCTCAGGGTTCAGTACTAGGGCCAATACTGTTTTTAATATACGTGAACGATTGTGTCAGGAATCTCGACTGTGAAGCAGCAATGTTTGCCGACGACATTAAAAATCTGGAATGTAATCCAGAGCCCCTGCTGACGAAGATAAACTGCAGATCAACCTAACTCGGTTGGAGGAGTGGTCGAATCATTGGCTTTTGCGGTTCAACGTCGATAAGTGTACAATACTTCGCTTAGGCAACCCTGTCTGGATCTGCCGAAAGTAGAAGTTACTTTCTCAACGGTGAAGCCTTAAAAAGACGTGGAAACCCAAAAGGACCTTTGGTGTGCTGATGACCACCACCTTAAAAACCATCGTCTCACTGCTCGAAAGTGGCGAAGAGGGCAATTTCGGTGTTGCATGCCATCAGACGAGCCTTTTTGGATTTCGATGAAGATCTTTTTGCTAAGACCTTTGGAACATTCATTAGGCCACATTTGGAATATGCTATGCACGCCTGGAAACCCTGGACAGTTCAAGATCAGAACTGCCTCGAAAGAGTCCAGAGGAAAGCCACCAAAAATGGTTAGAAGTCAAAGCTCCTTGCCATATCCCACCCGCCTAATGAATCTTAATCTGTTCCCTTTGAGTTATAGGCAAATGCGTGGTGATCTCCCTGCAGACATTCCGCATTGTGAAGGGATTGGATTGTTGCCTGGAATTCTCGGACTTCTTTGAATTTGCCACCACGACCCATCTCCGAGGTCACCCATTGAAACTGCGTGTCCAGCAGGCGAGACTGGATGTGCGCAAGTTCTCCTTCTCTGTCAGAGTGGTTAAACCATGGAATGCCCTCCCTGAAGACGTTGTGATGTCACCATCGCTGGAAAGCTTTTAAAGGAACCTTGACAGTTTTATGTTCCGCAACGAGCCTGAGCGATGAGGCATTTATCTTAACCCTCGAGAGTCGTGCACCACTTGTCAAATTTTATGACCGCCTTTTGTACCTTGGCAACCCACACGGTTTCTCTGTATACCGCACTTAATTTTACGTTACAAATAGGGTACTCAAAGGCCCATGCCTATTTCCCTCAATAAATTGAATTGAATTGAGTGAGTACTTGTTACCACTTCATTTGGTCCAATAGGTCCAGATGAACCGGGTGTTGGGCAGGCTGAGGCAAAATCTGTGCACGACTTGGTCTTCTAAGACCTTTTCCTCTTTGGCTTTACAAACTCACCAACCTCTTTAACATCGCATGCTGGTGCAACGTCCGGCAGCGATGTAACGCTAGGTTGTAAGGCCATGAAACCACTTTTGCAACTGTTCATTTACCTTAACTTTTGAAGTAGCCGTTACCGTTTTTATTTGAATGGCAGACATTAGTGAATTTACCGAAACGATTCTGGCTCAGTGATTTTCCGACTAACAGCTATCGAACATCCAGCTAAATAGTTCTAGATATATGTAATACCGTTAGCATTCGGATTTCGTTTGATTTCCGTGCAGACTAAAGTAAAAAGTGGACGAAGTTTCCAAGTAAAATCTTGCCCTTTTAAATAATCGATTAGACTACATGAGTACGTAAATTGCCTGGAACTTTTACTGAGCCTAAATTTAAGCGAACAGAGTAAAACGTTAGCTGCTTTCGGCGGCGGCGCTTTTCCCGAATTTCCTAAGACGTCGAGTGTTTTGTTTCGTATAAAGGACAGAAAGTGGTGAGTGTGACTCCGGACATTTGTGGAAAATCCTGTCATGATACGATGTTTGACTTATTTAATCTAATTTCCAACAAAATCTGCTTTCGGCAAGAAATAAGCCTTTTCCTTCTAAGCTTTACGTGCTAGGTTTATGCGTTCTTTCATAGTAAATTGCGAATGCGGATGACTGGCTGTTACGTGTTAATCGTCTATTGAACGTTAAATTTCTACTGATTAACCTTAGCGTTCAGCGGACACCTCCGTACATTGTTATCTTTTGTTTATCTAAACACCTGAAATTATGCGGACGCCCAGCACCACGGAAATTTTCACTCACAATTTTCTGTAGTGTAGACTTTTTTAACTCTCACCTCAATTATAAGATTTCTAACACATATGCCTCTCATAATTACTATCCATACTTATATCCCCTTATCTAGAAACCGACTTATTGTTGATGGCGACGTTCAAGCAAGAGATGCCTCCCCCTGGAGGCTACGCCTTATTCAACGTTTTTAATAAGACCGTTCGCAAGCCTCTTAACGGTATGTTCATATTTGGTCAACTTTTTTTTATTGCGGATTAGCTGTGTACATCAACCTGTCCATCTGGACTCCCCGTTTATGTACGTGTGATCCTTTGCCATCCCCGAACTTGTGACTCGTAGTTTTTTCGAAGTTTAGTGGCATATGTCTGTTTGTATATAGGAATAGCGTTTTTGCTGATGATATACACTGCCAAATACGGTTTCATCCGTTTGTCGATTTTTTGGTTATCTAACGCGTTCAAGGGAAGCCGGTAGTGGAACAACCTTCGGCTAGCTGCAAAATAGGTAGGCTCTTGGATATGCAGTAGCAGATCCGTTGCGATGATTCTACCAGGAAGTGAAGAACCGAGGTCTGGCACACCAACTGCTTTATAGAATAGCAAATATTATATAACATGGTGAACGTGAACCGCCATTAGATAAATTTATCTTGTTATCGCTGCCCTGCGATTAACTTATTGAACTAACATTAGAGGAGGTGGCTTCAAACTAACAATCTAAACGGCTATTAGTAACCCGTACATACCTTAAATGCATAGTCAACCTCCTGTGGGCTACGGTGTGTGCAAAATATGGTGCGCTATACAACGGAAGCCAGTTCTATTGATTCGGATCTACTATCACTAAATGCACTAAATTCCTGCGCGTATGTGTGGACAGATATATTTTCCTCAGGGCAGCATATCCTCAACTCATTTAAATTAAATGCCGAAGTAAGTTTGTTAGCGTGCGGCGCAGAACAGAAATAATCGCTGTAGGTTTTGTGTTTGGTCTGTACGGTCGCTGTAGACGGTGCGGCTCCTTGGCTAGTACACCTCCCAGCACTTGTGATTGAAATTTATGTCAAGATTACAAGGCAAGGAATAAATTGACCATCGGGTTAAGCAAGTTCGTATTACCTGTGTTCGACCGCAGCGAAACCATAGGCTTCGGTTCGAGGCAAGTCACAATATCCATCTGCAAATGTGCGAAGCTCCCGTCGAATAGCACATTACTGATGAGTAATGGCTCATGCTCTCCGCAGATATACACTTCCTGGATGTATTTGACCAGCACTGCTTGCCCCTCATTCTCCGAATCCATCTCTTGTTTTTTCAAGAGTGGCTATATAGTTGATCATAAAGACCGCTGACTAATTGTACCCTACGTACTCACCGACGATATTGGCTCAGCCATATACCGCGTCGCCCTGAAAACGAGATCGCACGTTACATCAAGTTCTTCACACTCAGCTGTGGTTGAAATTGAGGTAGCGACGTAGAAACGAGGGTTTTGAAAGCTTACTTCAGGCGAATGTTTGTCCTTTCGACATATACTGCTGACAAACTACAATAGAAAACAATTATTCGCGATACGATGAATCTTTAACTTGAATCCAATGGAATAAATCCTGTTCAATACCACCGTAAATACTGAGAAGTTGCCTTTATTGCTAGTTATTCAAACAGATGATTTTACATTTTTATACGAACCGTACCATGACATGCTCTATAATTCATTGAAATCCTTTTAATCTTCTTACAAAATCTGATGTGTTTATTTTTTTCGGTGGTACCGAATGTGCCTATCTACTTTATCTTCCTTAATTTCAGGTCTTTATCTGATTGCTGCATTGTATGCCTGCACTTTTGTTGGCATAAAACTACGTGACTGGGGATATGCGCGACGGGAGGCGCGCCTTAACGAGAACCGGGAGGTGCGCATAGCCTTGACACCCTTTCTTCTCGCTGAACAGCAGCGCATGTACTTAAAACACCTCGTTCGGAACCAGGACTACGAGAAGGAACTAATGAAGGATGTACCCGGCTGGGAGGTCGGCCATTGGCATGACTGCCCCGTCTACCACAACCCTCGTGACCTCTGGTGCGAGCCCAGCATGCAAGAGTACTACGCTCACCAGTCTAAAAATATTCGAGAGAAACATCTATGTGCTCATTTGGAGTACTAACCTGGAGGAAATTTAACCAGTACACTTTTGAACTACAGTAGTGTAGAAACCCTGCACAACCACTATTTGACTGGTGTGTTGCCTTGTTTGTCATTGTCGCCCCAACCGCTTGTGGGTTACTAGTTAGCGTTCTGTAACAAGCTTCTTTGACTTGCTAGTCTTACACGGCGTTGCTGATATCACTATAGAATTGAAATCCTTTACCTTTGCCATATTGCCCGAAACTCTTCATTCCTATAAGAAATAAACTGTAAAATGAAGACCTTTAATGTGAGAATAGGATTTTAAAAGTACTTACTGTGCAATTCTGAAACCTTTACCTTACGCACGATTTCTAGCCGAGTACATATACTTACTCGTTGGCTTCGAGATTAGTTTACGGATGGTCCTTACTAAGTACCTCATGACGTATACAGTTATTAATTTGTGAATGGTGCGTTGGCTTACTGTCGACCTCATTCCGCCGCCTGCAATAATCACACGATAAAAAGTACTGTCTAGGTAGTATTATTTTTCCCCATGAGGTCACGAAAGATGACTTTTTTGGAACGTAGGCTTACAATAGCGGGATGTAGGCAGCTGAGAAAAGGCGACAGAGCCTCCCATAGCATTCTGAACTAGGTTAAATGGTACCGAACGATCAGTTGCTTGACGGGAATAATTCAGAAAGGTTTTCGTCCTATCTAACTCATTAACTTATCCTCCAGCGTATGTCTGCATCTCGTTCTTTGAAAATTTCTGACTAAACCATGCATTTTCAAAAACCAAATAGCAGTAAGCCGAACATTTATACATTTTCAATGAATCTGATTAATTGGCAGGTATTACATGAACCTTTTTAAGGTTTATGTGATGTCCCGTCTGATATGGATATAACCCTATTTTGTTGGACCAAAACGGGTAAGTCGGGCCACGTAGAGTCCACGCGAGCCGCACAAGGGAATGTGGTGGCAAGTCGTAGCGTAGTTCACAAGCCGCGCTGACCACTGTGCCCATTGCCAGCACCAGATGGCTGCCAGGCTCGGACAGTCCATTGGTGAAGGTGGGGGAGGGGGGGGGGTAGGAGGGCGTGAGTCAGACACTGGGGAATCGATCCCTCACGGCATCTCAGCGCATTTGTCACTCGTAAATCTGACGTGCTTGAAACTGTCAGGGGCCGTTACCAGCAATGACTTTAAAGGTTGCCAACTGAGAGGACAACTCGGTTCTTCTCATGAACAAGAACCAGGCTAAAATGCATCCTTGTTTTAACCATTGTCACACACGTACATGAGATCCGAACAACCTCTCTCTCTCTCTGTTGGAATCCTGGATCATTCTGCCGGATCATGTCTTGTGTGGCCCGCGTCGACGGAGTGTTTAGCTTTATAAGCTACTGTGTCCCTTTTATCGCCTCCCATTGCCCTGAAATATCTTTCCAGGTAGTTAAGGTGCGGCAGATGCTACGCAAGTACTTCTCACTTTAGTCTTATTCACGCACAAGTCACCATCCTGCGCCCCGCCGTGGGAGCACACGGTTGACACCTCTCCAACTATTGGTCATCCAACTTTGGAAGTGTAGTCTGGTTGCTAATTTAATGTGTTACGACTTATGACCACCTAACCTTAGTTCACGAGAAATTACAATAAAAATGATCGTTTTAAAGATTTCTTAATATACAAAATGGGAGAACGGACCGTTTTCCCGCAACGTAAGATTCCCGTATGTCTGAGATGCAATCGGCCTAATCTCCCTTTGACTAATTTTTCAGCATGCAAGAGAATACGTCTGTGTGGTGCCCTCATCCCAGGAGACTTGAGGGTTGGATCGTGCTCCCGATCTTCCAATTCTGCCGTCCAGACCAGTACACGCCTGATGTAAAATAAACTATATACTTGACGCTCTCGAACGATAGACCCAGAGGTGAGGGTGTTTGTTGCAGACCTGGCTTGGGACAATCACAGATGACATTTCGAACATCGATTCCTCCACCAACGCTCTACAGCGGGGTGGTGGAGGGACGGTGATCCGCGGGTGGTTTGATTTTGAATGATCGTAGACTTGCGCTGCATTTACCGTAGTCTCTTCTCCCTCATTCGGCGGAGTCAAGACGACCAGAGACGGGGTCGGGCGCAGGTGGAAGTGGCTGGCGTGACATGAGCCTGCACCACGCCCCTCCCCATGCTCGGCATTTGTTATGGGAGCGCAACCTAAATAATGTCTACCGTACCCTCGTCTAGCGTTCTTGTTGGTCCGGTGCATCTATCAGGCGCCACATCTAGAGGGAAAAAATCACAGATACGTAAAATTCCAATCTACCAACAAATTGGGGCAAAAAACAAGATCATCCTTCTTTGTGCTTGCAGCTTAGGGGTTTAGAGCATTGGATACACGAACATTCAAGGCCGCAGAAAGCTGATGCATGCGGCAGTCGTTAAACATGCATTCTTTGCATCATAGTATAAGCTAGTACTGGGTCAGATGGTCAGAACTAGAATGAACAAGGGCCATTGGATTCCCTCCGAAAAGGGCGTCTTCATTACCTACGTGAATTTTGACAAGTTCAGTTAAATTCGAGGGTGTTGAGATCGCTCTCACCCCTTCACTTGTAAATATTTTCGCAGCGGACTACCTCGTATCTAAGAGCCGAAGGGAGCTAACCGGAGGCGGATTAAGGGCACCAGGTGCATCAGGACTTAGCAAGCGGCTACAGATTGAAAATAAATTCGAAAGAAGCAGAACTGACACCGAAGAAACATAAACGAACGTTCTACTTTTGTTGGAAAATCGTAGTTTGAATGTTGTCAAATGGGGGGGGGGGGGGGAGGAAAACAGTGGAATTAAGAGTACGTATAAATACGGACACAGTGAGGAATGCGTAAAGTTGAGAAAGCGCAATGACGAGATAAGCACCACAGACCGATAGGACAACTAAAATCATCCTCTGTAGGTAAGATGTTACCGCGAGACAGCTAGTGATGCTCCGCTGTCTCGAAACGGGCTGGATTCGGCTGGCCGGTGTAGAAGTCCTCATCATCTTCCACTGACAGCAAGCCTTCCGGGTTCGCCAACAATTCACCGATCCTTCGCAGACCATCTTCGTCTCTGCACATGCCTGGTGCACGAGACAGAATGGGGCTAACGTCCTCATCACGATTACCCCGTCGATCCCCTAGAAGCTGTCGAGATGCCCAATCAATTTCGGCGTCGTCGTCGCCGCCATCACCACCGTCCCATTTGTTGAGGTTGGTAGACACACAGGAGTCAAAAGCGGTCGTCGGAAGGGTGTGACTTTTTGCAGGAGACGCCAAGGCGGTGCCCGAGCGTGCCATCAACATACTCGAAACTGGGAGGGGGTGTGGGGGATCAGAGTTGCAGGCGACAGCCGTGTAGGAAGGTACACGAATGTCCCCGGAGTTCACGGAAAGACCCACATCCCGGGAACGATAGAGATCCGACTGGTAGAGAAACGCGAGGTGTCCCTTTCGCGAGCTAAAAAAGGAGGGAGCGAGTAAACGGCGTCCTGTGTAAAGCGGAAATCAAGTAGAATAAAAACCGAGGGAGCATAAAAACTGAAAAGTCGAGGGGACGGAAAGAGCGCAGTAGATGTTTAACTACAACTTGAACAGATATTTACCTGAAGTAACCACGCAGAAATAGGACGTAGACCAGAGGAGCATAGAAGAGGTAGTAGAGGAAACTGCTGAAGGCGATGGCACTATGAGCGGAGTAGCAGAAAAACCTCACGTCTTTAATAAGGCATTGTAAACAACAGCACGGAATAAAGATATATATTGAATCAGAGGTTTTGTTCATAGAGAAATACCAGAAAATTAGCGTTCCTTAGAAGCGAACGATAATTTGATACAACGGTAAAGGCCGTTCAGCGATCGCGTTAGGAAATTTACTCGGGCCGCTTTGCTTAGGGGCTCACTCTAGCGGTGCGTAAACAGTCCTACAGTGACTTATGATATATGCAGGGAGCTATAACCAGCGATCTCTACCATAGTGAATATTCCCGAGCAGAACCAACGGGACAAGGATCCCGTGACAAAATGGCTAGAGCTTTGGACTTTTACACAACGGAACGCGGGTTCTAGTCTCAGGAGTTGTTAATCTTGGGGTTGATTAGGACTGGCTGATGACAACCAATCAATCAGAAATGTTCATTCTAGTCTCCCTTGGTTTTGTCAGGCACCGGTCTCTGCATTATGTGATGCACAATCACAAATAAAGTGTGTTATAACTAGTGCAATAGCAGTTAAATGACTGTGACATTCTAACTCTACTGAAGACAGCTTCAGTTAGCGGAAGAATTATGACAGTAATATGTGGAGTAAATCATCAAGTGGCATCTCAGGAAGGCTAATGAATCAGCACGAAAACGATTGCCAAATTCGTTTACTGATATGAATTTCCAGGATGTATTTTTCCTTGTAAGTTATTGAAACTCCCTCGTGCGTGGGATGCGTAAGACAAAGATTGCATGTCATGCCAGCCATTGAGCGCATGTTCATCCCCAGAAGGCTAGACGATGAGTTGTGAATAGCATGTGCGTGTGTGTGTGAGAGAGAAAGAGATAGAGAGGAAGGATTGATCCAGCTTCTACTGAACGCGACTTTCAATTATCAGGTGTCCATAGCTGTGGTTCGGATGACTGCAAATCAGACCGAGATGGTTCCTCCCGAACAGTGTATCAAGACGCGCGAAGTTAATTAATAGGCCAGTGCGTGGTACGCATAGAAAAGCCTTCGACCGCGTCCATGTGCAGTAACAGCCATCGTGGCTGCCTTACCATTGAAAGATAGTGCAAATGGGAAGAGAGGGGCAGAGTAAAGCAGACGTATTACGAATCCTCCTTACCATCACTCGATTCACGTGCAAGTTACAATCGCGACCGCGGAAGAGTGGCGATCACTAGTTCTCGCAACAGACAGGCAGACTACCAATAAAAATTATACACTACTTCAGATGTTTAGACTGTGTCAGATAGGCTTTAAACAAAGGTAGCGTGCTACGGCCCCCGCAAAAATACGAAACACCGAAGACCACTTAAAAGTACCTATGCTCACATAATATGAGGGAAAACCCCTCAAAATAGTTTTCTACGCCAACGTTGATAAAACTGAAAGACTTGGCGCACCAAATCCAAAACTGTGGGATAATTGATGATAAATGGTTTCAAAAAGTGCGCAATCTGCTGGGAGATGAACCTAAGAGATTTTGTGTTCCATCGTCATTATGATCGGCGCAGAGTGATTATGTGCCATCAACTACCGAGTTAGAGTGCACCAAAGGTCAGTTTTGCCATTCGAGGGCGCGGCAAACGGTCGTCAATGTTACGTGAACTTCCTGCCCTCTACCCACCACAGAAATTTGTATCATCCATTTACCTGTCCTATCCCCTTGAGTGAACACTGTTAACGTCCTAATGGTCAATCACCATCACAGCTTCTTCTGTACGCAGACAATAAGCAATGCAGAATAAGTGAGGACAAACATACTGAAGACCTGAAGAGCCATTTTTAGCTTATTAGCCGTCGCCGACCACCCGCTACCCAACACCAGGTCTAAAAGTCAGAGTCGTTGGCCATAGAGCATTAACACAAACACTACAATTAAGGATAAGGCTAACTTGCATGGCTGCTTAATCAGGACACGGGAATAGGAACCATCCACAAGGCATGTGGCGTTGCATCCAATTCCAGGAAACTTAGGTTTATAATTAAGTTGAGGGGTAGGGCAAAGTTTTGGGTTAGGGCCTGGAGTATGTTAAGAGTTAAAATTTGGGTTCGTGTTAAGTGTAGGGTTTAGGGAAGGGCTAGGGTTAAAATTAAGACTACAATTTCGTTTGATATTACGGTTATTGTTAGGGTTAAGCCACGGGAATACTTACTCTTCCGAAATTTATCGCAACGCCAAGAGGGAGAGTCGTTCCCATTCCCGTGTCTAGACTACGCGGCCACACAAGTCATCCTTACCTAATTAAGCTATAGACGCGTTGCCCTGTCAGTTGCGGACTGAAATATTAAATAACATAGAAAAAAACGTTCATTGATCGCCCAGTTTTGCCTTGGATCTCCAGTCCAGAGGCCACGTATATAGTCGCGCAGCAACAAGAATTGATGCAGAACGCGTACCGGAAAATACGAAAAGGATTAGAACAGCTATTTCTGGTTAACCAATTATACACCGATCACAGGCTTGAATTTGAACTGCACGTTTGCCCAGAATGATTTATTCCACCAAGTAAATAATGAAAATTAAGTGACGGTTGGAAAAGGGAAAGCTCCAGGCACCTGCCGCAGGCTTATTCCTTTCTAGAGTCAGCCCTGGAGGCAGACCGAACCCATCATAATCCAAACAAAGGCTTTGCAAGTGCACAGTTTGGCCAACACCGCCGTGTCTGCCACACCAGTGCCAAGGCATGGCAATGCATACCCGACAACCGTAGCAAGTTTAATTAATTTCAACAGTTACCCATTGGAACACCTTTTGTCTGCTTGATAGACACCTACCTGTCGCCTCTACAACGGACTGCGTTGCAGATGCGCTGAACCAAAAAGCGGGTCAGATTGGCTCACAGCACGCGTTATTCAGGCTGCGCAGAGTCAGCATGTGTCTATGATTGCTGTGGTGGCACGCATTAGACGCAAGCCTTCAAGCTGTTTCAGATAGTGTCTGATCCAACTACCAGCTGGCGGACAGTGCATAGGAGAGGGAGTCAGGCCGACAATGGGGTATCAATCCTCACGGGACACCAGCGCATTAATCTCTGGAATAAATCTGACCCGTCTGAATTTAGACCGAAGAGCTAAAATTCATGACTTGGAAGGCTACCAATCGATGATAGAACCTGGTCCTCCATAGGACTGGGAGGCCTTAAGTGGCCTTCATGGCACTCTCGCAAATCTGAAGCCCGAGCAACTCTTAGTAAAGCCTGGCATATATTGTGGGACCAGGTCGTGTGTGGCGCGCGTAGAAATATTTATCTTTTTTAGTCACTGCATCCGAACCCACATCCGGCTACCGGAAACATTAGGCACAAGTTAGGTCCTACCCGTCGCCTTTGATTGCAATGGGGAAAGCCCCTAAGGTATGGCAATATTTGCGCTGCCACTGGGTGAAGTTAGGCCGATCCCGAGTGTATATTTCTAAACTATGGCAATATAACGCGCCCTCACGACGCGCTGTAAGTCGTGCATGGAAAGATGACAGACGAGGAAGTCTATTGGTCCTTCACTAAACCTAGAGTCAGGCTTAAATGGCTAATCCTTTACCGTGGCCTTCACGGCAGATCTCATCCTCAGGAGGTCCGCATTTAGTGAAGTCCGGTTCGTGTGCGTGTTCAGGGATCAACGCGTCTTTGGCAAGCATGGACGGGACTACTGTACTAACATCCAGACCCAATTGTCCAAACATGATCTCTTTGCCTGAACCGATTGGGGAGGTGGAGTAGGTGCCTCAAAACCGCATCTCACTATAAGTCAAGTAATGCACACGTCGCTAGTCATCCCCAGGAAAGGTAGTGGTAGCTGCAACTTGCGATACACAGCTTTCCAAATATCGATATTGGCTTGTCTCCTCCCCGATACATAGTGCGTTGAGCTTAAAAGCTTACTTTCGGAGGGAAGGAAAACGGAAGCATAGAACGGCGGAGTATGCATTGGTTTTCTCCGTAAGGTGAATTAAGCGGGGTTCTAAAAAACTTCGGAAACTAACTGCACGGAGGTATAAGCGGCAAAAAGGAGGAACCAACCAAAGGCCATTTGTTTGTCCAGAGAAAAAAGCAATTCCACCGAAGAGCAATGTAGAATAGACAGCCAAAAGGAATATGCAGTAGACATATACCGACGTCTTCGTAAGGTGGAAATAAGCTAAAATTAAAGACATATAGGCGTTGTAATCTAGGGTAATAGCAGAGCCTCCCTTTTAAAAAATGACCGCAAGCTAACTTGCTGAAGCGGCCTCTAAGGATAGTTAGCTGCGTTGAAGACACAGGAAGCTCAAAAAATAAAGGAAACCTGTTTTTCGTTATGCAGGCAGATGAGTTCGACAATATTTAAACAACAGTTATTCTCTAGAAGTCCCTGACTCTACTCTCAGAGCTTCCTCGATAGAAAACGGTTCCCTCTTATAAATACGTATCCACAACTAGCATGCTGAAAACAGGTTATATCTAGACCAATATAAGGATAGCAAAATTAGTAAATAAGGGTTACGCGAGTCCGAAATTAGCGGAAATAGATGAAAAAAGAAAACAACCTTAAGAGAAAAGTGCGTGCGTCAAATATATATTTTTAGTAATCAAATAAGTGATTGTTTATTTAAATAAATTAAGAATATTGAAAGAAAACGTCTGAAATGATTTTGAGCATATTTGTATCATGAAATTAGGCTAAAACATTTAACGTCAACGCGACTTAAGAACTGTGCAGAAGCGCAAAACTTCTAGCCAGATACCCAATAAAGAACGGAATCTCCAGATATAACATGAAAGCTTGCATGAGGAAGGACACTTCGCTTTGAGTAAGGAGCCAGAATGGTGGAAAAGCACGTCGTTTAAGCGATCGTTTCGTTTCATAAGATCACCGAAGGGAGCACAGTCTTCCAATGAAAATTCAGCGATTTGCCATGCATAGGCACATGTACGACACAGCTTTTTATGCATCAGCGTTCAAACAGCAGTAAATTATTATATTCTATTCGAAAGCCTACTTCAGATTTCTGACAAAAAGTCTCGATTTCTAGATCCTGCAGCCAGTAAGTTCATGTGATGTTTAGAAGCATTTCACATTCCTGCAGCATCATGGATTTTAAAATTAGTTAAATAAGCGTGATACTTGAATGTAAGCGCGAAGTAGTCAGCTGGTAGATGGGTGATTACAGAGTTACGGAGGTGGATCAAGAATGAACCAGTAATGTACACATTTAATAAATTTAAATAAATATCTACTTAAATAAAAACTAGTACACATTTATGTGAAAGTCTTTGTAGCCGACCTGCGAGGTCGCGGGTGATCACTAGCGGTCTCCGTTTAGTTTCGGTAAATGCACATTTACGACAGGAAGAATAATTTCTCTGTTAGAAGTGGTTCATGTTAAAGGTTGGTACGGAAATAGGAACCCCGACCCCTGAAATATATTCCTATAGTGTCTAATTGTTGGATTTGAGCAGGCAAACGAGGTCACAAATCGGAAGTGCCTACGCGAACGCTTTCGGGCCACAAAATGGGTGAGGAATAGAAACCTTACCGAAAGATATCAAGGGACATGGTAAGGCACTCAGCATCCGATTATGTTACCCATTAGACGAAAACCGACCAAAGCAGGTGCTCAAGACGAAGATAGAAATGAATGGACTCAAAACGGCATTTTAGGTGTCATTCGCTTGATTAGGAAGGAATCTGGGGTACGGAGCTAACGCAGTGGACGAAACTGTAACTCACTGGCAAAGCGGGCTTTAGTTAACGTTTTCGGCAACAGGCTTCATCGTCTACAGTTTGAGTCCATTAAATAGATTGGCAGTTGGTAACATAAAGAACACAAGATGTTTCCAATGACCTAATGGGTGACTAGGACGAAACTGACTGTGGACTAGGAAGCTCACCGGTAACTTTATCTAAGGCACCAACAAAAGAAGCAAAGATCCAATTGGCAGACTGGAAACCAATCAGAGATGGAAGGAAAATTACGATGTTAACGAAAATTAGCCTGAGAGATGGTTGCTCATGCATATAAAGCTATTTACGTCAAATACATAAGTACTCCATAGAAATATAGTCCAGTAGAGGTACTTATACACCTAACCTACAGAGATACCTTCCCGTTCACTGATGATGACGATAAAAATGTTTGAATAGGCGTTCGTTTCTTGTCTGTTGACTGATAACATTATTATGAAGTCTTTTTGAACGTTCTAATGCCCTACTAAGCCCAACTTTTAAATAATTGCAAAGCCTACTAAAAAGATATTAAATAAAAGAAATTCCTTTAAGAAACTTACATACAATCATAAATTTCAATAAAGAGCTTATGGAAATAAAATGGTTCGCCGGAGCGAATAAATTCTAAGACCTACATTGAAAGTGGCTGATATTCAGTTATTTTGGAAGGCTGGTAGAAACACTCGGATGTTACGGTCTTGCTTTAATGTGCCGATCACTGACTTAGAGAAATTCCAAAACGCTAAATCGCTGCTAAACAGCAAGTTTTTTCTACGGCGGACTTAATACTATAACCAGTTTTCAATTTTATCTCGCTCGTTTCCCGCTAAGGCGATACTTTAAAAACTGTTTACAATTTTTACCAGTTTAGAGATACATTAACTCCTGAAAACGTGCAACCTTTAGTGTGTGTGCCTTCGTACGTTGAATCCAAAAAATACCCCAACCAAAGTCCCTATTTCGGCCATTGCCGGTAAGCCCGCATCATCATCCCTTTGAACTGACGTAGGCAAACGCCTATCGTCGAAGGCACTTTATCTCAGAATAAGGAGACCAGATTAGCTGAGACGTAGAGGGCGAGATCTTCGCATCTCTAGTTCAAATTCATAGCGAGCGTGGAGATGTCAAAACAAGATATCGAGGACCCTGCGATAATATAGTCCAAAGCTTGGACCTCAAAATAACACTGCTTTTGAAAGCAATATGTGAGGGAACTTGTAAGCATTTTCCAAAATATCCGCTTTTGAGCTATATTTTTTCAAAAAATATGACGAAGCCAAATGCACTGGTATTTCAAAATTCGGTGAAGTCTTCCCTATAAAAGGCAGCAAGCCTCTCACCTAATTCACCCAATGTGCAAATGTTTGCCTGCATACTCAAGGTACTAGGATGGGGAGGAAGTAATTGCGTGTCATAAACGCCGTCCTAACAGGAGAAGCAAAACGGTTGCCTTCTGTGGATGGCTGCAGGTCAAATTAGTAAAGGATTCGTGGAAAAGCAGTTAATGTGAGTAGGTCGCCCAACGATTGCGTTAGTGGCCCTAATCGTTCTGTTGTGCCTTGGGGCAATAGTAACAGTAACAAACAGTAACAGTACGTACCAGGTAGATGGAAGAACAGATTCCTTCGCATTGTCAACATGACTAGGAGAGAGAGGTAGATCTGAAATGCATGCATTTAGGCGTTAATTATGCTAGACAAGAATACAGTAGACATAGGCAGTTGCCTGAGGGGCGTCAACGTCGGACATAAAGCTCAATGCAATTGAATTGAGACAGAGGCTTAAGCAACAGGTCTATTCACGTTCAGAACAACAAAAAACCCGAGTAGGTCGGAGACTGAAAGACTCGAGCTGGGGACACGCCTAGTCGCTGGGCGGAAAAAAATAACTCGGAAGGGGTCAATACCTTAAAAAAACTGTTGAGCAAAAGCGATGGTCATTAACATCCCATAGAAGCTCACGATAGGAAGAAGTAATGAGCACATGAGAAGTTGAGCCGGCCTACTAACTCACAATTCCTGAGATTTGAACACATTACTGACAGGGGTAGTTGTGCACCACTCCGAAAGTAGTCTGAATAAAAGAAGTACGCTTAATGTGCTATTCAAGAGGAGATCGGATGCCTGTAATCGTCATCGTCAGTATATTTGCCCGAGTTTTCTGACAAGCGCAGGAGTTCATCACAAAGAACAATGCAGAGAAGATCAAGCAGTGAAGGGCAGTTGCAAAGTTTTCCAATCTACCGGTAGTTTGCGCTCACGACGAAGGAGAAGAGCGTGATAGGTAGGAGACAGATCAACAGGTCAGTTACTGTTTAAGGTACCTGTCTCTTTTGCCAGCTAACGCAAATTTCAAGGCCTGTCTCCGGGTTGTGGGTAGTGGTGACTCGAGAATGACCCTTGCTGCTGGCATATCAGTGAACTCCGTCTGTTTACGCTCTGCCCTGCATGCTTGTAGTAGAACTTGGGGCATGGAATTGGTAAAGAAACGGATTTCCGACAGCCGCCCCCCCCCCGCATTTTAGCCCGACAGCCGAGGAACCAACGAGCGGTAAGACATTAAATAATTCAGATATTTGTTACTTTTCCCATTCTCTCTGATAGTGGGTTCTTGCAGGGTCTGAAAGCCGAGAACAATACACTGATGACAAAGAAACTAGACCTAGCCTCATACTTTTAAAGATTAACCGAGAACTGGCATCATAATGCTTGCTTGCGAAGAGGGTGTCGATTTCCTGCATATTTTTTCGCGACTGACATAATCGGGAACTATCCATGGTCAAAACCGTCAGGAAAAACCCACTCGAGTCGCTAAAATTGTCTCCTAATAGGATCACACAGTTTAGCTCAGTGATCGAAGTCGGCGGTATTTGATCACCTTGCCTGAGGATGTCACGGATCCGATCTCTTCACGCCTGAAAATCTGCGACAGCGTATCTGGAGAGCTCGACCAATTCCTCTTGCGATGCAAACCGAATGACTAAGATTCAAGAAACTTATACTGAATAATGTCCTAAGGAATGCGCGTCCTTATAGAGATTAATGGCTCAAAAGGCTAGAAAACGATTCTCACCAAAAAACAGACAGCCGATGTGCAGATGGCAAGTTTTATACCACCGAAGCCCAGGGTAAACTCGATGTCAGATGGAGAGTCAGACGTTAGATCCACACATCCTTGAATGACTCCATGAACCAGAGAGACCGTTATCGACAAAGCCACAATTGACTTTTCGCTAAGTCTTTTGTACCGCCGAGCTGCAAAAAGCTTGACATTAGGACGGAATAGCCATAAGTAAATGAAGTTAGTTAAACATACTTATGGAGGAAAGGTCGGAAAGAAATTGCAACCTCCTGAATGACCTACAGTTAGCGCATCCAACAGCGAAGAGTGATAATTCAGCAGACATAAGGGTGAACCTAAGAAGGGCCCACAGAATCTAAAGGATAATAGTATCAGTTTAATTTACCTTATCGGGAACTTCTGAAGATGTGCCATAGGAGTGAAGTAAGACGTTAACAATGGGTCGGACACAGTTGATGACTGAAGCTGCGAAAGTCTTTCAAATAAGCAATAAGGTTTCAGAGGTCAAAAATTACTGCGAGGTAGATGACCAAAACGACAACATTTGGGGAAATCCGTAACTTCCGGGTCACAAGACAAGCACTCAAAATCAGATATATTAGAAATATAGCTGCCGGTTGAAAGAAGCATAGATCGAGGATGCGTACACTAAAACAGTAGGAAAAAGATAATGCAGCGCGCACCTCGAATCCCGAACCTTTGCGGTGAGGAAGTAGATACAGGCGTGGTTAGTAGCTCGCGCTGCCACTGGAAGATGCGGTGTAGAGCCAAAGCTTCCATTCATGTGTTGGCTATGTTTTGGAGATAATTCGTCTTGCCCTTATGGAAATAAATGGCATTAGGCGGCGTTCATCAAGCATGGCACCCAACACAATAAAATTAAAATAGGAAGGGCGTTTATCTATCAGGCCAGACTCCAAAAACATCCCAAAGAGTACTCCGTTTTACTCTGGCGGGAGCATAAATACCGACAAGCGTAAATTGAGAATTAACTAAAAAGACCGCGTTTTCACATTTACTGGCGCTTACCATAACTTTTTCATCCGGAACATATTACGAAGGATCACCCCACACTGCAGTTTGTCGGTGGCGGAATTCAGACGTACGTAAGTTGAACCAACTGACAAGCCAGTACTGTAAACCACCGGGAGGTTTCACAGCCACTTTCAGCTGAGACCCTTGACGCGGTCGCCAATCAGAATTAGATTTAGGCAAGACAAGCCCTCGCTGAGTTTACGGTCCCTTTACCTCATCAAATGAATCCCCCATCTAAGTAGGTGAGCAAAGAGTGCGACTACAAAGTCAGTCGTTCCAGAATTCGGAGAATGGAGTGAGCGCAAACAAAAATCGACGCAATGTATCTACGCGAGTGATAGCCACTGAGTGTAGGGTCCACATTTTACATTTGTAAGGAATAAGTGAATTGATTGTGCTTTCATAAATTCACAGCTTGGCCATCAGATTGACAAAAAGCTGATTCTAGGAATGTTAGGTAAATCAGTTGATGACCGCACTTGTCTGATTGGTTGGAAAACCGACTTAATCCCTACTTCGCTCGCTCAGCAGAAATTTCAACCAGAGTAGCGGAAACCTTTAACCGACCCACGAACCTCGTCTACAGTGACCGGACAGACATCTTCGATTGCAAGGCCCAAAGTACTCATTTCCGTTTCGTGAAAATTTATTTTCAAGGCAGTTTTAATTGTCTTCACATTTTTCTGAGTCACAGAATAATTTTTAGAGAGAATCTCGCCAGCACTACAACAGTGGTTTTGCCTAAATCCGTAATGCGATGACCATGGCCATCTGTAATAGTGGAAATGCCCATGAGCATATCAAAGATCTATCTCTCGCTTGTATTTGTCCGCCAACGATATCCTTAACGGAACTCGGAATGTGGTGAGAAAGCAACAATCGAAACCCACTAACTACATTTTCAGGATAATGAAATAGTTCAGCAAGGCACGTTAATTTTAAAAAGAAAAAAGACAACACTGAAATTCGCCAAACATGGCCGTGAAGTTTTTTTAGGGCGGCAATGACTATTAGTAAAGACCAGAAAGGCAGTACATTAAATAGGGGGCCTTTAAAAAGCGGACGAATGCCAACATTTTATGCATAAACTATAGTGAATGCCGATAACGCAGGTTTCGAAGTAGAGAATTTTTATGATAATGACAATCCTTCAACTGATACACCAGCAGGCACTCTTTCCCTTGGATTTCGGAATTATGAATTCAAGGTGTAGTGCAGGTGGTCTCTAGGACAAGAAAAGAAAGAAGTCCCTTCGACCAGAAAAATCTTAGTTTCAGACGAGAAAACAATCGAGAGTTACATTCCCGACATTCTAAGACACGTCTACTTGAAGCTGCGTAGGATATAAAAGTCACTTGCTACTAAAGATGATCATGATATTTATGTGCGAGGAAGCAACTTTTGTGGGAAGTTGGGATTATAATGAACTAAGTTTTTTTTCAAAACTTCAAAGTAAATTTCAGGTTAGATAACATTGAAATGGCATAAGTAGGTTATAACTATGTACAGTTTCATTCAGGCGGTCCCGAACATCAGCTTAAGTATAAATGGTGGAGGCAAAATCGATTATTTACCACTTCTTCTGTACATCACCACCGGAAGCTGCATTTGAGGCTTCTTAAAGCTAGCCTGTGAGATGTATTGGCTGGTAACGTCCAGGTACAAGGTCTGCTTAGTTTACTTGATGCCATGTCCACAAAAACATAACTTATGTTGGGCGGAAGTGGCCCAACTTTCGTCCGTTAAAGATCTCCTAGTGGTCTAAATAGTAAGTTTTATACAGACCATTATAAATTCTATCGAAATAAAACTTTTGGGTATTAGTATGAGTACACCATGGATCCCTAATAAAAGTATAATTATATGTGCTAAAATGGCTGAGACATTGACTAAGTAAGATAAAACTTGCTGTTGATTTTTGAATATTCAGGAGATGGGGCTCAAAAGCTATAACGAACTGGAATTGGGCAATTTTGGCGTTATATATTTGGTAGTATAATCAGTCACCCTTGCCTGTGTCGTTAACCTCCTGATACTGCGCTACTGTCTGCAGGGCTCCAGATCGAGTCTCAAAGCAAAATGGGACAAGCATGCTCCGTAAGCCGATTAAGGAATGCACTTCCAGCATAGTTAATATTACCGATCACAACAGATAGGACAACCAGCCCCTGGCTCAGTGATTAGGGCGTTGGATTTATAAATGAAGGGGTCGAACCTCGGATGCCCACAGACCCGGGGTTGGATAAGGCTGGATGACGACGACTAATAAGCCAGAAGCGGACACCAGATTCCCTCTTGCCTTTGTCAGTAATCTTTGTCTGCCAGTATTGCTCCTTTCTACATAAATGTTTTAGAGGAGCATAATTAATGACCGAAACAATTATTTGTGTTGACCAACGTAAGAGACGTTAAGATTATGGGTTAGACAGGGAGATAGGGACTGAAAATGATAAACGAGCATCGTAGTAAGTCGCTTAATGAAATCATTTCTGTTGGCGACTCGTTTGTGAAAAATAACGCAGCGGGAGGTTTCCGTTATACAATCCACGATAAAACTCGCTAGAACTACAACAAGGCCAACACTTAGGAATATCACTGAATCCGCACAGATTTCGGACATCCATGGTATATGGAAGCAAAGCCGCCCCGGGGGCAGATCAAACTGACACTCATGTTTTTTTTTCAGAGATGCTTAAGGCCTTGATATCAAGGTCCCTCTATAGAGGGAAGATGAAGGAAATATGGCGTCCGCGATAAGTTCAGTTGAATATAATCCTATAGGAGCCCCAGAGACTGAGGAAACTCACAGGGCCGCTACCTCTGAATCGGATCAGTTAACGGTTCAGAAGTTACGCGAATGGGCTTTGCGAAACCAAATTGCACAAGCACATCTACGTGAACTTTTAGTGATACTTCAGCCGTCCATACCCAAACTGCCAGGTGATCCAAGAACGCTCCTAGGGGCTACGTATAAGTTGGAGGTAGCCCCTATGTGTATGGGAGAATACGTCTACATTGATTTGGAAAAACAATTTTGTATGCTTATACTTCAAAATACGGTGCATGTAGCCGGCGATTTGGAAAAACAGTTGGCCATTGATGGCCTCCCGGTTTATAGGAAATCAAAGACCGAAATGTGGCCTATTTTAGGAAGAATAGTGCGGCCCTTCTTCAGTAACGTATTTCCGGTAGGCATTTATTGTGGAGGCGGAAAACCTTCCGATATGCACGCTTTCTGTAAGTTAATTGTTAAGGGGATTATACACCTGCAAGATAAAGGCATCCCGAGGGAGGACATCAGCCTTACTAATCGCGTTTGTGTGGGCACCGTAATATGTGACGCGCCGGCCAGGGCTTTTGTCAAGTAAATTAGGAATGTTAATGCTTACCACGGGTGTGAACGTTGCAGTCACCAGAGTATATATGGGAAAGTTTGTATACCTGGAGGAAGAGCAGAGAGATAGGAAAGACGAGGACTACTTGCAGTCTGTTGACGAAGATCACATAGTTGGCGTATCCCCCTTTGTGTCTTGCAATCTTGGGCTTATTTAAAAATGTCCCCTAGATTCACTACATTTAGTGTACCTTGGCGTAGTTAAGAGGTTACTCAGTTTATGGGCTAAGAATCATCGTTCAAAAGCAAGTGGTCGCTTAACACTATCGGTACTTAAGACAGCGGAGGTTGAGGCTATAGACGATAGATTGCGTTCTACCGACTGAGTTTTCACAGCGAGCTAGGTGTTTAAGTGACTTAGACTCGTGGAAGGCAACCGAGCTCAGTCAGTTCGTATTGTACGTCGGCGTTGTTGTTCTGCATGGAATCCTGCCTCTTCATCATTTTAAGCTATTCTTGATACTTTTTACTGTGCTAAGATTGCTAGCATCTCCTCAAACATGCAAAAGTAATATTGGTTATTGTAAGCAATTGTTAAAATTTTTTACTCACAAATTTTCTGTACTGTTTGGCGTGGAGCACATGGTCTACAATGTGCACAGTTTAATGCATATCGCAGATGACATAGAACGACACGTTCAGCAAGTTCGCATGCCTTACTCATGAACACTATTACATATTAATTGAGGTCATCAACAGCTTTTGGGAAGCCACTTACTGTCCTTTCGCTTTTGCGAACAATGCTTGTGAACCCTACAAACGCACAGTCCACATAGTGAGTGGTTTGCCAGCATTGCAGGGAAGAAGTGGTCCTAGTAGTAGGATGATCCTTCGTCTGCTACCTTAATTCATTCCCTTTTTTCCTGTGCGTTTGTAGATATTATAATGAGTGAATTGCCCTCACATAGGCTTTCCCAGCACCAACGCCGCTCGGGGATAGATGAGGCTATCTACCTTCTCGGAGGTGAACCCATTTAATCGACCGTAAGTAACCTTAAAATAACTTTGTTTTCAGGAACCACAAGACGCACTTAATGATTATTTTGAAACCATATTCACAGGTGAAGCGCCGAATAACGAAGGTAACAGATCATTTTTCGTTTAATTTCTTCAGAAGAAGAAGTGGATTCACCAAATCTACAGCGGTGATATTACTGATGCGTCAACAGATAGCTGACCTCTCAGCTTAAGTAGATTATGTTGTAGAGGCCTAACAAAAAACGCTGGGCTATCTACGGTATTTTGATGCAATACATCGGCAGCAACCCTGCACATCGGGCCCGGAAGCTCCCAGCTGCCAAAAAATCCTCTGCCACAGCAGTTGCATTCAGCAACTGAATGTCACCAGCTGAATAACTAGCTATTAAATCAAGACTTTTGTAATCAGCGGGTAAGTTATCAATTAATTTTATAACTCTTGTATTAGACCTCCTATCTTACCTGTCTCAGCGAGCACAGCATAGACGATTTCGTGAAACAAATATTTTTCGCTATTTTTGGCGACAAAATTGGTCTACAAGTCAATTTTAAAGGATGTAAGGCTAAATACAGTTCGTCTAAGTCAAAATATATGAGGCCATGCTGGTTAAGTCAATCAATAACGGCCTCACTGTCACTATATAGAGATGTTTGCTGCCTGGAATGCCAGCGGCTCGTATAAATTATCCGATTTGGAGTCTGCCATCACCAGGCGACTTAAAATGTCGCTTTATAGTCATTGCCAGAGGCAGAAAAAACAAACTGAACGACCAGCACATGGTAAGTCAATATCCAGTTTTTTAAATTACTGTTGACTTGCAGGCAACAATCCTGGGCCATCATTGGTTAACCTACCGCCATCAGCACAATGACGACGGAAGAAAAAGAAACCGAAAACCTTTGTACATATTCCTTTGAATTTTTTAAATAAATTATTCTGTAATAAACGTCTTCACCAAAACTTACGCTTAACAATACAGGCGCAAGGGGAACTATAAGCGCAGTAGGTTAAGGAAAGGATTCAAGCGGAAGGCGTGGGTACCATTTCCGCCGGTTGTCTAATATCTCGATTAATCGATATCTACTAGATATATATATGAAGCGGCCAAAATAGATATACCACTGACAGACCAATCAGAAAGTTATTTTATTAAACGTTAGAAACATCCGGTCTCTCCCATCATTGCAATTTTGGATTTAATCGAGCCCTGCTCGGCGTTTCACAGTTGATTAGCTTATCTTCTAGTCCCAGGCCTTCTTTCCGCGGGGACTATCCACCCCCTCCCCTATATCCTCTCCCGGCAGAGTGCACTCTGCGCCGGCAAAGTGATAATCAGCCGTCGCATTGATTTTTCGTCGCTCGCACGACTCATTCGGCGTAGGCGTCCCACGTTCGGAATTCAGGTCAACTGGGATTCAATCCCCTGCAGGGGGAATGGCTGAGGTTGTGACCTGCGGAATTCCGCTTGAAGGTGGGACCAGGGGTTTCATACCAGCGTACTCGCAGTCCACTCGCGCGGGCGATGGGGGTGTCATCTTAGCCAATAACCATCAAGAATTACCCAGCAATGCGTGGCTCTAGCGCAGGCCTCTTGACGCTTGTGAATTGCTATCAGGGCTCTAGGGATGGACTAGAATGAAGTATGAGACAAAGATTTTAAGGGTCAAACAAGTATCTTTAAACATCTGAACGCGCTGTAAATTTGCACAAACCTACCTAAGTAGTCAGCACGATGCGCTGTAAAGTAGCCTGCTCTGTGTGGCGAACAGAGTTAAAGACACTCAGTCAAAATCTAATATTCTATTTAAAAAATTCCCGACTGCCCTCTGTTCGTGAATCAGTTCTGAACTTTGTCACTTGCCACGGTTGAAGTACCAAGGAAATGGAACACATGCAAGACTGGCAGAGAAATAACCAATCAACTATGCTTGCAGCCTAAAAACAAAATGCAAAATCCAAGAAACGAGAATTCCACTTGTATAAAAATCGTAAGAATGAGAAGCAATGTAAAGAATTTACTGTAAAAAAAGGCAGATTTACGTAGTAAAATGGTATTTTTGAAGTAGTCACAACGGGATTACCTGCTAGCAGTTAGAGAGCTCGCTACCTGCGAATATTTTAACATCGATACCACCTCACAGTTACCATCTCTGACGTTGCCACCAGAACCGTACGCACAAACTTACTTTTTGCGTATTTGGAAATTTTTTTCTCGTGTGGAAATTTTTCAGAAATCCTATTTCCAGCAAATTTTCTTTTTCTGAACTGATTCGTGCGCAATTAACAGCCTAGAAAAACAAGTTGTCAAATGTGCGCAAGGTTAACAGTTATCCATAGTCCTCGAAAACTGAAAAACGGCTGAGTCGTTTCTAACTATCCTTCATACCCATAATCAAGTTCCTTTGGTTTAATGTTAAACAAAAGATGTACTCATTTAATTGAAATATTCATAAAATTTCATAATTGATGGAGAGTCAGCATTTTGACAATAATAGCATGCAAATCAGCGGCACTTCCTTAGAAGGAAAGCTTGGCGATATTACCTTTACTTCCAGGATTTTTAATTTGCAGCGTTCTTTTGGTTAAACGTGCAAAAAGCGTACTTTCCATACATAGTATGGGTTACGCAGATGAAACTTGCGTTAGCTGTACCCATATATTTATCAAACTCAAAAAAATGTAAGACGAAATGGGGGATTTGAGGAAGATTCTGAAGCAGAATTTTGACGGACAGAGAGGTACTACCTGCGTTAGAGCAAAAAAGCAAATTGAAAAGTGCAATTACTTTAAGATAATACAGTCTTAGAAGCTTCTGTATTTATGGATTGCGACCCCGTAAATGCCAAATTGGTTAACAGTAATATCAAAAAAACGTCAAAAATGCTACTTCCAAAGGCAGTTCTGACTTCAGATTCAACTTCTGTCAGCCCCTCAGCAGTTCTGAATAGCCCTTAGTTGAGAGCGATACAAACAAATTTTAATTCATTAGCGGCCTCTTGTGGAAAATACCGACGAAACTATTACACTCCAGGGTTATTTTGACACAGTAGACTATAGGGAACACAAAAGGAAAATAGGACAAGAATACTGACATCAGACACTAATAACTCTACAACAAATGAGACGGATTCCACTGCAGCCCATCTTTATGTCGGTTGTGAGGACCTCAATCAGCATGTCCACATAATCGAAGAGAAGCAAGGCCTACTGACTCACCTTATTTTGGCTATTCTAGAGGAAATCCCTTCATATTCCGTCAACTCCCCAACCGACAAGCAATGACTCCCCTCTTACAGAAGGCATCGCTGTTGGAAATTCAAAACAACCCAGGAAGAGTAAGTGAAGTCAAGGTCAAGGTCGACGGTGGTTTGTTCAAATTTGAAGATAAGTAAATTCTCGAATTTTAACCCGATTTCTTCGTTTCCTGTGGAAAATATTAGCTTAATTATTGACCATTTATTGTATTTCTACCTCCTTATCAGCTGCACACACATGCAGTTATCGCAATTGTAAAAGGGTAAAATATAAAGTTTTTAATTTTTTTCACCCTACATAGCCTCAATAAAGTTCTCGCAGATTTACGTCAAAAGGACGGAATATAAAAGTTAATTCAAGAAATAAAGTTGAAATTTTGTAAATTTACCTTATTTCCAGCGAAGAATAATTTGCAGTAACTGGTATACCAGTTGATATAATTTTTTCATCCTGCATAGCCTCTTCGCGTATTCTATTTTCAGTTTAAACTCGTTACCTACCAGATATTTGCTTGCAGTGCCTTGCTTAAGTCACATATTTCAAATATTACATCTTTTATTACGCAAAACGTCACTAGTGACAATTTTCCTTTCGCATTATCGAATTGAAAAATACTTATATTTTAAAATAAATATGAAACCCCAGTCAGTGCTTAGACGCAAACATCCACTTCGCGTAAAACTTCCACTAGAGCAACCCTCCTTAAGCATGAAGAAATTAGACCTTGACGCCCTGGAAAACTTTAATAACTTTATGTCTAAATATGGTTCTCTCTTCACGATCCTTGGTACTATTTTTGAGGGAAAGTTGTCTTCACTCAATTCTCAACAATGCGTGAAACTAGAGTCTTTTATAAACATGGTCAGTACCGAGTCAATTGACCGACATTAGAGAAGTTTCCATTTTCTGTTAAAAAACGTCCCCAAGAGTAAAATCCCCCTTGACGTTGCATTTCATTTCCTTTACTCATGCGGCTTTAACTTTAAAAGTCGCTGAAGCTAAAAGGTTGTCTTCCCGTAGCAAAAAAACCCGCCAGTTCTGGTCAAACGTTTTTTTCAGCGATTGAAGTTGACCTTATTTTCTCTAAGCATGAGCACTCAGCTCAATATTTGAAAAAAACAAGTTGTTTATCTGTAGGGATAAAACCCCAAATGGAACGTCGGGTTTCACCCTCATTAGCAAACAAGAAACCTTCGTCTACACCTTCAATATCAAAAGTTATCTCAGAGGTTTGTCCTGTAGCTAATGCAAGCCCACGGCCCTCCGGATCGACAGGAATTTCGATTCCAGCTGAATCTTCACCCGTTAACCTTGTTCCTGGTTTGAGTGTAATTGTGTCAAAGCCACTTCTTTCTCATCCCAAGCAAACCATGCCTGCTCTAGCTGCCAAATCTACTAAACCTACAAAAACTAGTAAATCTGAATCATTGGCTAATCCAGGCATTAAAATCAGTAATTTCATTACCGATGGGAAACCTGCTAACCCCTCAGCATATACAACAGCTGCGAACGCTAATGTAAGCATCCTTCCCAACCCAAAAGGTGGCCGAATTCCCCAAATAATTAACGCTTCTAATTATGTTACCAGTTTTTCGAAATCATGTATTCCTTTTTCAAATGCACGTTTTCCGCCAATTTATGCTAACTTCCCTCAAAATCTCATTTCTATGCCACCCCTATCTTTCAAACGCCACAATATAGCCTTCCTTTCAAGGTTTTCATCCAAATATGCCGTCGTACAATAATCTCAGTTCTCTTAACAGTAACATTTCGACAAATTGTAGACCAGAGCAATTTTGTTTCCCACCTTTCGTTTCTTCTTTCCAGTTTTCTTCTCCGCCACCAAATTATCCTTTTTCATAAATACTGATGAGCGTAACCTGCAGCTCAGGAATACGCTCAGCTTAGTTTCACTCAATGCGAGATCAGTTGTAAATAAGATGGCTGAACTTGGAACAGTAGCCTTTGAGCTTGATCCAGATGTGCTGTGCATCACTGAATCCTGGGCTCACTCTCTTATTTCTGACTCGACGCTTGCTATAGATAATTTCAATTTGTACCGACAAGACCGCGCTGAAAAACGTGGCGGTGGTTGCCTCCTTTATATTAAGTCATCCTTTGTACATTTCCCTTTTCAGCTGAGCATTTCGTCCTTTTCTGGAAATGTATGCTTTGCTTCAGTCATCCTCCCTCACAATAAAAAAAGCGTTAATTGGCTGTGTCTATAATCCTCCGTGTTATTCTGGCAATGAAAGCGAGCTCTGTGAACTATTTGAAAAAGTTGCAGACACTCAATTTGATGTCAAAATAATCGTAGGCGATTTCAATCTGCCAGACATTGACTGGCAGGCAAATTCCTCTCCACCTTAACATCAGAAATTGGTCGATACTATTAACTTTTCAAACATGTCCCAACTGGTCAGATCAGATACTAGAAATGACAAAATTTTAGATTTAATTTTTACAAATGATGTCCACCCTCTCTTTATGAATTTTCATCATGATCTTTTCACAAGTGATCACGCAATAATTCACTGTTGTTTTCCAGTCCCCTTCTTACGAAGCCTGAGGGTTAAATGCAATAACCTCGACTTTGCTAACACAAACCATGAAATGATAAATAATTTCATAAGCAATCTAGATTGGCTTAGCATATTCCCAATCAACGATCCACACTTTTTTCCGTGAGCTATTGCAGAGCCTCACAGAACAAATCCAGGCTTTTAATCCCGTTTAAGATTTTTAATTCAAATACAGCTTCTTCTACTGTTTCGCATTTTCTCCAGAACAGACTTAAAAAATTACGTAAACAACTTAAAGATTCATCCTAAAGCTCTTTGTCAGTTCATTTAAGGATTGCACAAATATTTGAATAAGCATCGAAAATTAGGCTCGCGAGAGATAAGCGTAGGGAGTCTCGGGCACTAAGTGATGGCAATTCATCCAAATCTGTTGCTCATATCTTCCATGTTCGGTCATCGGCTAAGCGTCTGAATGTAACTCCGCCCTTACTCGACTGTAACAAAAATTGTTACAGACGATTTGGGCAAAGCAGAGTTGTTAAATTCGTTTTTGTCAACCACTTTACCACTGAAACTAGCCCCACTCCCACAATTCCTCTGCTTTCAAATTCGCTTCTAACAACCATTAATTTCTCGCCTTCATGTATTCAAAAGGAAATAGCTCACCTAAAAAATTCACATTCGGTTGGAACTGATAACATTCCAAACTCACTTATTAAACAGTTAAGGGATTTTCCACCTTTACTAAGCAAGTTATTCTCAGTATTTCTCGAAAATGGTTTCTTCCCCGATTATTGGAAAAACTTCTATTATAATACCAGTTTTTAAAATCTGGTTCCCGCTCGGACATTCATAACTATCGCGGTGTTCATAAAACGCCCTCTCTTGCTAAACTCTTCGAAAACTAATTGCAAAAACAAATCACGGATTTTTGCATAAGCAATCAAATTATCAACTTTTCCCAACACGGCTTCTTACCGGACCGCTCTTGTGAAACCTGCCACATGTCTTTTCTAAATCTACTAACCTCTCTTCGTTATGATCATCTCTCTGTGGTAGTTATCTATTTTGATCTTAGTAAGGCATTCGATAAAGTGCCTCATAAACGACTTCTAGCTAAACTAGAAGCTATAGGATTTCGTAGTCCCCTTACTGACTTTATTAGATCATACCTAAATGATCGAAAGCAAAACGTTTTAGTAGGGTCCTCATACTCAAGTGCTACCCCGATTGTTAGTGGTGTCCTTCAAGGTACCGTATTAGGTCCTTTGTTGTTCTTACTGTATATAAATGATATTTCATCGATAGTTAAACATTCTCAATCTTTTATTTATGCTGATGACCTCAAATGCGTGTATTCCTTCTCTAACTCTACGACCGAACGGTGCCTAGAACAAATTCATTCAGACTTAGACGCTCTTTCGGCCTGGAGCTCCACATGGCTAATGGAGTTCTCACCTACTAAGTGTCGCTACATGAGTTTTGGGCCTGTAAGGCTGCCGCAACCTCTTAATTTTGAAGGTTGCCCTATGATTGAATGTTCCTCCATCAAGGACTTGGGCTTAAGCTACACCAATAAATTAGATCTTTCGCCTCATGCCGATAGAATTACGGCCAAAGCTGCTCAGATTTGCGGCTTTATTTCTTATAATTTCTACCTTCCTGAAATTAAATTAAGACTTTATCGTATGTTTGTACTTCCCGTTCTTGAATTTTGCTGTCCTTTCTTCGGTTTAATGAACGAATCTAGCCGTTCAAAAATTGAAAATGTCCAAAGACATTTCACAAAAACTTCTTTTTCCGACTCTTTTCAACTACTTCCTACTCAACAAGATGCCAGCTAATGAAGCTAAAATTTCTTTGGGTCAGGAGACTTGAAGCAGGCTTTTGTCTCCTTTTCCGACCAAATAATAGTTCAACTCTCCCCAAGCTTTCTGTCATTACCCCCGTTAGTCTTCCTTATAACCTAAGAAATTCTGCACTAATTATACCTCCCCTGCATCCTCCACGTGTAAACGCTCTCTCTTCTTTGCTTCTAGGTATAGTTTTCTTTGGAATAACTTGCCAATTGAAATTAGGTCGTTAACTAGTCTATCTGCATTCAAGCGAAGACTGCACATTTATCTTAACACTGATTCTATTAACCTTTTATTTTCCTCATCTTTTCCCAGTAGCTTTCCCCATGACTCGGAGAAAGGACCATCGGGAATTTAAGTGACCCTCTTGAAACTATATTTTCGCTACCTCGAGTCGCCCATGAACTATGATGTCTCCTTATATCACCAGTCATCCAAACGATGACGTCATTCGGACGTTCACATTCGGTGGTCCACAGTCTAAAATGCTACCGTTTCTTTGGATACTTACCATCATCAGAATTCAATTCTGGATCCTAAGATGCTGAGGACTTAAGTTCATTGACGCATTTTTCGTGAGATTTTGTTTCATACGCCTAAGTGATCAAGAACGAATCACCTCGACGTTTCATTATCTCATTCTGAAATGCTACTACCGTATTACCCTACCCTACCACCTGACCATTTTTTCCTAAGCAGTTTTTTCCTCCTACCTTCTATTAAAAAATGAAGGCTTATTGAACTCTGCATCCATTTTTATGGTCGGAGTTTTTTTTCACTGCCTATTTTTTTCTAGTTCACCATTGATTTTAAAACATCGCCAACTGTTGACATAGCAGGACAAGTTATGTATTTGTACATTTTATCTGCAGACATTGTCATAACTTTATTTCGTTACTAATGTTTGCTTAGACAGTGCCTTGCCGGTTCTAACCAAATATAAATTCTATATTCTAAAAGTACATCTCCAGGGGAACCTCCAGACAAACCACTTCCGCTGAATAACCAGGCAGTCGACTTTAAGGCAACAATGATGCGCGAAGTTTTGTTACCTGTTTCGGCTAATAAACCTACCAAATCACCGAACATTACTGAAGAAACCGCCATGACTAACCTCAAATACCTATTAGAAACCACAAGATGGGATCACCATTTATTCCAGAAGAGGTTATCAACACTCAATTCCACCACAAGGACAACACAGTAAGGGAGGTAATTCAAAACCCCGTTTATGGAAGCGAAAATGACACCTCAGTGTACAGCAAATTAGAACAGGGCAACGACTGTGAAGTGTCCAAATAAGCGTCATTACCGAAAAAGAAATATCATCATAAAACGGGCTCCTGTGTTTACTTATTCGATTGCA